>CAIGRB010102402.1:35302-69298 GCA_903798255.1 Fraxinus quadrangulata | reverse complement strand
AAAAATTTGAGTATAATTTGTAAAAGAATAAAAAGTTTGGATACTAAAATTATAATTATTACTTTTTACTTTTGACATTTTTACTGTTTTTGAAGGTAAAGGGGTTTTTTGCACAAAAGTTTTCAAATAGAGGTATTTTCTGTTATTTCCAATCGATAGAGGAGTATATCGCAAGTGGAAATATTTCTAGGGGTTTTTTTGCTATTAATCATTTTGCTCATTGTGGTTAACTAGTAGACTTATTTTACTGAGCTTGAGCTTCATGGCTGTCATTTTTATGTCATAATTTTCGGTTTGGATTAATAGTACAAAATCCCTAAAAAATGTTTCCATTTGCAATATACCCCCTACCTATTGGAATCGCAGAAAATCCCCCATTTGAAACCTTTTTGTACAAAATACAACATTTTTTATGCGAAAACCCCCTACCATCCAATTCCATTAGTTTGACCGTTAAAAAAGTAAAAATTGTCAAATTAAGAAAAATAATTGCAGTTGTTGTCTTGAACTTTTTTTATTTTGCAAATTACACCAAAATCTTATTTACAGAACCCACAATCTCAAACTCTTAAACTTTATCTTCTTTTCCACTCCCATTACATCCTACCCCTCATCATCTTCTTCTTCCACCCCACCACATCCTACCCTAGTTGAGCAGTCCCACGCTACCTCCAACACAATGACCACCAATAAGGAGGGATTTCTCTTGAGGGCTACGATGAAAACTGAAGAAGAAATCACCCTTAGTTGGTTGCCAAACCAGGGAGATGTTCTCCCTAGTTTTGACAAAATTTGGGGTGTGATTATCGTGACACAAGGGAAAATTTCTCTTCTGTCTTTGAGACCCAATCCATTGATTGGGTTGTAAATCAGGGGTTGGATTTCTGTTTTCGTGATGCTTGAGTGAGTAGCAAAACATTAATATCTTGGTTAGGCAACAATGGGCAAGTTTGAAGGTGGCAAAGTTGTTGGTAGGTCGTGCTACTGTCTTTTTTAGACCTGTTTCTTGTAATGTATAAAGGTGTAAGGAGAATTATGCTTGGCCGGTCCGATCCGATCCATGTGACCTGATTTCAATTAGTGGCTAGTTTTCAGGCATAGGATTCGGCTCGAGTTTCGGCTTTGCACGAGCAACAAAATGGGGGAAGGCGACGAGTGTTTTGATGCTCTTCTATATCTCTAAGAGGGCTTCTTTTGTCTGGCTACTGACTTGGGGTTGGACATTGGAGGGAAGGGAGGACAAAGAAGGGTGAGGAGCAGTTCGGTCTTTCTACTTCTCATGGTAATGGGCGGCGGAAGTTACAGGATTTGCTACTTTTCATGGTAGTGGGAGGTGGGATGTGGTGGGAGTGGGGAAGAAGATAAAGTTTTACACGTTTGTAATTGTGGGTTGTGCAAATAAAAGATTTTAGCGTAATTTGCAAATAAAAAATAAAAAATAAAAAGTTTGAGACCACAACTGCAATTTTTTATGTTTTTTGGCATTTTTTACCCTTTTTAACTCTCAAACTAATTGAATTGGAGGGTAGGAAGGTTTTCGCACAAAAAAAAGGTTGTATTTTGCACAAAAGGTTTCAAACGGGGGGTTTTCTGCAATTTCCTATATGTAGGGGATATATCGCAAATGTAAATGTTTATAGAGGTTTTCTGCTATTAATCATTTTCAGTTCTATATCCAAATGTTTGGTAAATCATGATTTTTCACAATTACTTTTATTCGTGACTTTAAACACCCCGTGCTCACCTCTTCCTCTTTTGAATTGTTGACTGCAGAATGAGTTGCAGTGGTGAGACCAACTATGGGGAATACACCTACGGAGACCTTGAGAGAGAACCCTATTGGCCTTCTGAGAAGCTCCGGATTTGCATCACGGGAGCTGGTGGATTCATTGCCTCACATATCGCCAGGCGTCTGAAGAGTGAGGGTCATTACATTATTGCTTCGGACTGGAAGAAAAATGAGCACATGACTGAGGACATGTTCTGTCATGAATTCCATCTTGTTGATCTGAGGGTGATGGATAACTGTTTGAAAGTTACCCAAGGAGTTGATCACGTGTTCAACCTTGCTGCTGATATGGGAGGAATGGGGTTCATTCAGTCCAACCACTCTGTCATAATGTATAACAATACAATGATCAGCTTTAACATGATCGAGGCTGCAAGAGTCAATGGAGTTGAGAGGTATATCTTCTCTAAGACTTTAACATGATGTCTTGATTTTCATTTTTCATGATCCTGTGCGACATTTGGAATTGGGAGTAGGGTGTTGGTAGATAAATACCACAAGATGACATTCATTATCTGGAAATTATAATGGGGTAGTGTTGGTTTACTTCCTTTTAAAATGAAAAGATTTTGCACTGCTTGTATGTATTATATTGGTGTTTCTGCACCTGCTTTTCTTCCCGCAGATGTTTTTTTTTTTTTTCTTTTTTCTTTTTTCTTTTTTCTTTGATCAGTATTCTAAAAGTTGGAAAGTTTGCTGAGGAGGTGGGGAAATTAATGTATTTTCCTTTTCCATCATTGCCGTATGATAAAAGGATGCTATTTATACTTCCACCAATAGTTAGGATTCATTAAAAAAAATAGTGATAGTAAAGCAAATAAGTTTTAATGCACTATAGTACAAAATGGGCTTTTACGCGTGTTTTGAATTTTTCTACATGAGTTTCTGCTCGATGCATTTCAACCAAAGATAAAATTCTCACGACGGAATGGTCCCACAGTCATATTTTTCCTGTTTGTCTCTCCTGTTTTTATCTGAGTTTTATTTCCACGTGTCTGCAATACCGCATTTGAATATGCAGATACAAGTGTTAACTTTCCCAAAATGGATTTCAGGTTTTTTTACGCTTCCAGTGCTTGTATCTATCCTGAATTTAAGCAGCTGGATACTAATGTGAGCTTGAAGGAGTCTGATGCTTGGCCTGCCGAGGTTCTGTAATACATTGTAATTCATTGGACTTTAAGTTAAAACTTATCTACATTACTGATTATTTCAATTTTATTTTAGCCCCAAGATGCTTATGGCTTAGAGAAGCTGGCAACTGAGGAATTATGTAAACACTACAACAAGGACTTTGGAATTGAGTGTCGAATTGGACGGTTTCATAACATCTATGGTCCGTTTGGTACATGGAAAGGTATAATATAAGAAGTGAGAAATGGAAAGTGTGTTTCATTTTCTTTCTAAATAGGCATTTTCTTTAATTTATCACCTTCTTCGTCAATACTACAGGTGGGAGGGAAAAAGCCCCTGCTGCGTTCTGTAGGAAAGCCCTTACTTCAACTGATAAATTCGAGATGTGGGGGGATGGGCTACAAACTCGATCTTTTACCTTTATCGATGAATGTGTTGAAGGTGTACTGAGGTATGTACCTATTATAAGTACATAATACGGCATGTCTAGTAAGGTGGACTTGTCAATATGAAGAAATGATTAAAAAAATAATAATAATAGCTTTTAGTTTGTGCAATATGAGTACCAAACATGTTTATGCTGTTTTTGTTGAGATCAGAGATCGGCTTCTATGTGAAGTTGAATGAGTTCAAGTGCTACCCATTGGTGGTTGGTTGTGCAAGAACTATATTTCTGTTATTAATGTTAAAATATAGCATTTGGTTAATGAGCTGAGAAGGCTGGATCCTAGAAAAGGGATGTAAGATATCCCATCTTTTATTTATATACTTATTATTTGCATCCTGCAACGTCCCATTGCCCATTGGTGGTTGGTCATGCAAGAACTATATTTCTGTTATTAATGTTAAAATATAGCATTTGGTTAATGAGCTGAGAAGGTTGGATCCTAGAAAAGGGATGTAAGATATCCCCTCTTTTATTTATACTTATTCTTTATTCCTTTTCCCACCACACCTACCCCACACTAAAAAAAATTAGCTTTCTCCCCCGGGTCACTATGCGTACGTTTGCCTCATGTTTATAAAATTTTTATAAACACTCGAGTCACTATTTATCCATACATTTCGAGAGATTTACAAGTGCTATTTTCTAATCCATGACTCATTTGTATCTATTCAGATTGACCAAATCTGACTTCAGAGAGCCTGTAAATATTGGAAGTGATGAGATGGTCAGCATGAATGAGATGGCTGATATTGTTCTGAGCTTTGAGAACAAGAATCTCCCCATCCATCACATTCCAGGACCAGAGGGCGTGCGTGGTCGCAACTCAGACAACACTCTAATTAAGGAAAAGCTCGGCTGGGCACCTTCTATGAGGCTGAAGGTACATTTTTTGTAGTGTTTTTTCGTTTTAATTATTTTGGCGTCTATCAACTTGATTTATGCAAATATGACTCATCGATCATATCCATATTTTCATAATGAGTACAGGATGGGCTGAAATTCACATATTTCTGGATCAAGGACCAAATTGAGAAAGAGAAAGCTCAAGGGGCTGATGTTACTTTCTATGGGTCCTCAAAAGTTGTGGGAACGCAAGCACCAGTTCAACTTGGTTCTCTGCGCGCTGCTGATGGGAAAGAGTGAAGGAGATAAATTTTATGTTTACTTTATGAACATGGCTAGGTTTTACATTATGCTCCCATAATATCTCCTTTCTGACTTGGATAATCTTCTGTTTGGAATATGCTTTTTGCTTATTTATATGAAGTGACTTCCGAATATCTCAAGTTACTCTGTATGGGGGCTGTAATTCCTTCTTACATGTTACATGCCCCCTATGTGTGTTGAATTCTATCCTTTTTTCGGTAATTTAGAACTTGTACGCTCCCTCCTTATTTTAAACTTGTGTTAGTGGCCGAGGCTTGCATACAGGTAGCATGTTTGGTAAAAGAGGATTAGATAACACTAGACAGTATTAAAAGGAAAAAAAAATGAAAGATCTTGTTTATTATATTGTCTAATACTGCATATAAAACATGTACTTGTTATGTCAAATTCAAATAAATTGCGTGATTTTTTGTGGATTGTCTAGAGGATATGAATATGATTGTGTGGCATGGGAGAATCCCACTTTTGTTTTACACGTGGATGTTGTCCATAAAGGGTAATTTGAACTAACCATACAATATGGCCAAGGCAATAAAGATGCCTGAATGAACAGATATGGCCGATAGAATAGATATTTGTGAAAGCGATTTTATTCAACTATGCATGTCTAAGACACGAGTTTTGCAGTTAGGTGATTGCCGGAAAATGACATAAGCCAACTGGCAACGGCAAAGCGAAAGGGCTTCGAGTTGGCCAAAAGTCAAAAGAAATTCTCTATTAATCAATGTTTTAAAAAGCGTAAAGTATGATTAAGCAGGAAAGCTTTACGAGCTTAAGCGAATCTAGGTGAGGTTTAGGCGTAAAAAAAACGTTTTCTTTTTTAATATTACTTTCAATTTTTAATCATTTTAAAAATTATTTAATAATTAAAATAATACATATCAAACTTCTAAAGTTATAAAGTACTATATTTACTTAATAATTCTTACAATTAGTCAATTATATAATTTTCAAGTTTTCGAAATGCAAATTATAATATTTTTCATAATTTTGATTTTCAACTAGACAAGTTGTACATAATAAATTTATAGGAATTTCATATATGTTGTTGGAATTTACAACAAAATAACAAGTTTCAAGATCATAATTAAATAATGTAGATAACATCATAGCTTAAATCTTATTTAACTATTTAGATAAAGTCGTTTTAACTTTTATACATATAAAATCTTTTAAAATTTTGAAATTAAAGTCAAATAAAAAGTTTTTTTTTAAATAAAGTTAAAGTCATAAAAAAAACTTTTGAAAAAAGAGGGAAAAAACTAATAAAGCTTAACTAGGTAAGATGAAAAGAGAGAGGAAAAAAATGCAACTGTTTAAGAATTGGAAAAGAAAAACCTCTAGACGCAAAGTGAGTCATTTTGCCCAGCTTCAAGCCTAGGTTGTACTTAGGCGAACTTTTTAGAACACTGCTACTATTAGGCTGAATCCAGTTATTTTATTTATTTTTCATTAAATAATGAACTAGTGAAATTTTGTAAATGGATAACTGTAGGACATGAAACACTGTTTTAAATGACAGCTCAACTGGGAAATCTGCAACATAGTCATTGATCCGGTCCGTGTCACTCTTATCAATTCAGTTCGAGCCAATCTACAATCAACTAATAAAATATTGAAAATCTATATAATTTTCATGAAAAATTGCTGATTCAAACCAAGTTACCTGGCTGGTCATTTCTCTAAATGAAAATTTTTAAATCCTGCTTAGGATTTGAAAAATCACTTACCATTTTAGGTTTCGGTTTCATTTTTTAGTTTAAGGATTGTTGCCTCAAAAATTTCAAATAAAAGATTTCATATGAAAAGGACTCATGTTGCAAATAAGAGATTATTATAATTGGCTTGCAAGTCCTTTGTGATCCATTTGAATTGGAAAATTATATTTGTACATAATATCTTACCTAATGAGTGTCATAATGGACAAATGAAACCCCTTACTGGGAGGGCCCAATAGGGGGTCGCCATCTGTCCATTATGGCACCCATTAGATAAATAATTATGTACTTGTAGCATAATCCTTTGAATTATAAAATAAATGCCCCCCAGGCGCCCTTCAATAGGGAACTACCATTTGTCCATTATGTCACCCACTAGATAAATGGTTATGTACTTGTAGCATAATCCTTTAAATTGTAAGATAAATGCCAAATCATGGTTGAAGTACGGGAACTTGGTTCACAGGTCCTGTCGGCAAGACACAAACAAGTGAGGGGCCTTACAAAGCATTATTCATGCAAAATATTATAATTTGACAATGAAACAATTGACAAGATTCTTTCATTCAACTGAATTGTAGCATAATTAAGTTCTAGACATATATTTTTCTCTATAAATTTTGGCTTGTGGCGCTTTCAAGTCAAGGATTTCTTGTTTGAGACTGTACTACACAAGGCTTTGAGAGCGAAATGAACCCCTAGGTCTAACAAAGATATTGAAAAAGAGGGATGATAATAGGAAAGATTCGTATTTGAAAGCCGCAAGCACTATGATCTCTGTCAGACCAAATTGTCCTTGTAAAGGAACTTTAAGAAAAACTTGAAGAGTTGTATCAGGCAAAGAGTCGTTCAAATTGATTGTACATGACAGAATAGTTTCATTCTTCGTGAACGGAGTGTTCTTAGTGTGATCATTTATGAAGTGGATGCTATTGGAGTTAAAATTGACGATGAGGATAAAGTATTAGTATACGTCTGGTCTCTTCCATCTTCTTATGAGCGCATCAAACCTATTTTGATATATGATAAAGAAACTGTGAACTATGTAGAATTACAAGTAAATTAATTTATGAAGAAAGAAGGTTGGGTGAAAATAGTATTTTTTTTCTGAAAATTCGTCATTGTAAAAATGGAAGAATACTAACTCCATGAAGCATAATGTTATGCTTCTACTCAGATCTTACTCCATATCATTCAAACCTATAATTATCTCATACTTTCGAAAACCAAGAAAGAACTGAAAAGTTTAGAAGAGCATGATTAGATCACACTGAAATTTTCATTTCTAAACTTCGATATTTTACAATGAAGAAGGGCTCTCCTTTTATAGAGGAAGAAGAGCATAACAAACAAAATAGACTCGTGACAAGATAGACATGTGGCATTATTTTACATAGACTTGTCTTTCTTTTATAAAAGAAAGATTCTTATCACAATAATTTCAACTAACATACAAGTGACTCAACAAACAAACAAACAACTTTTTTAAAAGAAGATTCTTACTTTAATAAAGCAGATCTTGCTTTAATAAAGTAAATCTCATCATGATATGGTGTTGTCTTTTCTCATGGTGTATCCAAGTTCATTGAATCTTCTGGTCGTAAAGACAATCCATACTAATTCAACCATGGTTCTTGATTTTGGGTTTCTGTCGCTTCTTTGTTATGTTCTTGTAAAATCCTCATGAGTTCTGGTTCATCAATTTCATATGGATCTTGCGAATCTTGAAATTGTTGAGTCTGGCTGGTTTCTGTTTCCATTGATTTTTTCTTCCTTTTTTAATGATTGATTGCTTTATTCTGCTTATTCTTTTCCTTTTTCATTTTTCAATGGATTTTCATATTGAGGGCCCCAAATCTCCCAAGTGTCTGCTTTTAGTTCATTTACAATTTTTTCAATTTCATTTTCAAGAAATTCTTTTTCTTTTTCAACACTGCGATTCAAAGTATCAAGAAGTTGTCTTGCAATTTGCACTTGTTTTCTTCTTAGCTATCTTCCTTCTGGAGTGCTCTTTGAATATCTAGACGTTTCTCCAAGACTTTGTATAGGTCTTCCAAGATATAGCTGTCCCCATTGATAATCAAATGCATAATCATATTCTGGGTCACTTACTATATAGAATCTTTGAAGATGTTTATCCTGGTACATTTGAATGTCCTTTGCAATTCTTTGAGTGTATTCCACTGGCAGAGCTTCCCATGGAAAATCATTTTCATTGTTTGGCCAAATTTGTAGAGGAATAGTTTGATTGATTTCTGTCATTTTTCTTTGAAATTCACGAAATTCATGAGCATAAAGTTCCCAGTTTTGATGCATATTGAATGGTTGAACTGCATATTCCTTAACATGAGAAAAATAAGCATATGTTCCTACTTTAGTGAAATATCCCTGTCTTTGAAAAATTAAAGTCACATAAACACCCCTTTTTGAAGTTCTGAGATCTTTAAATTTCAAAGAGAATGCTTGAAATATTTTTATCCAGTGAGAAATTGGATAGAACCACTCAAAAAACTTTTTCTCAAAATGATCAATGGTTCTAAATGGAAAATCTGAACTCATTTGACAGAATGTATCAAGTGCATCTGAAACATTAAAAGAAATTTCCAATTTGCCAAAGCTCTTAAAGATACCATAAAAAACAAAGTGTTTCTTTTGAAAATTTTAGTGTTGTAGTGTAAATTGGATCAAAATGGAAAAATGTAAAAAATGGATAGTCTGGATGAAATCCAAGACCACCAAATGTTTCAATTCCAGTTTGTCTAATCACAATGGATTGGTATTTGAGCATGAGATCTTTGGATCTGGATTTGAGAGTTTTGTTAAGCTCATTGATTTCAGGAGGGAAAGGATCCATGGAAGGAAAATGAATTGAACATTTTGAACTTATCATATAGATGATTGGAATTAAGGGGGGAATGATTTGAGAAATTTTTGGCCTGGAAAAAAGATCTGGTAGGAGGTTGTGTTTTCCTTTGATATGTTTGACATCAAAGTCAAAGTTTGAAAACTCCTCTGCCCATCTGAGAAGTTGAGAATTCGGAATTTGTTTTCTCTTAAAAGAGAGCATTTTTGGAAAGGCTGCCATATCCATTTCTACCAAAAATTTGTGTCCATTGTGAAGTTGTTGGCTCAATAAGTCTTCTATTTGTAATTGTGAGAGTTCTTTTGTGGCTAATTGGAGATGTTGGGTTCATACGAAGATGACTAGCTTTTGTAGGATTAATATCTTCATTTCGTTTGAATGGAAGAGAAATGAAGAAATATGGGTTTTTTCAAAGTGGATTTGTGCATTTAGTGAGGAAATCTGAATGAGATTCTGCACAACAATCTCAGATAAGAATATCTGTGAGATTTGGAATGGTCATGGTAAAGTATGTGGTCATTTGTATGTAAGGCTGGAAATAGGACTTATATTGAAACCATTTGGGCGAGGAATAACATTCTTTTCCCACAATCATTTAATAATATCCCATGCAATGATGAGATCTTTACCAGGCAAAGAGGATCCTAGTAATTCGTGAGAAATACCAAGTCCTGGGAAGAACTGAATTGTGACTGGCTTACTGATTAATTCAGTTGAGAAGATATCTCCATTTGCGACTTGAAAAGTTTGTCTATGATTTTTCCACATATGATCAGGAAGAATGGCAGGATTAGGAATAGAACATGCTGCACCAGTGTCAAATAGTGCTGCAACTGTTATGGGTCTGTCATATTTTCCTGTAAGTATTTTTACCTCAATCATAGGCACCGAGATGAATGAGAAAACTGGATCAACAACTTGTACACCATAACACTCTTTTGTATCAACTTCATCAGAAAGATTTTCATCAGAATCATACTCAAGAGCAAAGATAGTCTCTTGAGATTGTTCATCTTGCTAAGGAAAAAGAGACTCCAAATCATCATCATCATAATCAATCTTAATAGCTGTAAATATTTAATGGAGAATTCTGTCTTTCTTCTTGTTATGACATGCTTTTGCAAAGTGACCTTTCTTTCCACAAATAAAACATTTGTCTCCTTTCTGTTTAGAAAATTTTCGCCTGAAAAATCTTTTCTTTTTTCTGAAAGGATTAAGAGAAGATTCCTTGCGAGAAAACTTCATTCTTCTTTTGTGGAACTTTTTCTTTTCTCTGCAATCACAATCTTTCATAGAACGACTGCACTTAATCTGTAAATAAGGCTTATCACAAGCCTTTTCCAGCTTTCTTCCAGCAGCATTGGTGTCTATAAGGAAAGCATTTTGATTGCAAAGCTTCTTCAATGTTTTCATGATCCAATTATGAAGTTTTCCAAAAGATGTGGCATTGAGAGGTTGTCCTTTCAACTCCATTGTTCTCAAAGTTCCCTGACCAAGAGGCTGAGGAATAGACTCCAAATAAGCTTGTTTAGTGTTAGTGTCATCCATTCTACCCATAAGATAATACCTTTGAGCAACATTCTTGAAGTGCTTTTCAAGATCCCTGGGATTGTATGAACAACACTTTAGTTTGAAAAATTCCTCTCTAGCAATTCCTTATCATGATCTGACTTTCCACAGAATTCCCAATATAAGTAATTCATGAAAGCATCAGTAGTATTTGACTCTTGGGTAAATTGAAGTTGTGTGTATTCACCCATTGAATCATACCAATCTCTGAGAAATTCTGCGATTCTTGCTAGAAAGGCTTTTATGACCTTTGTATGAGTCATATTTGGCTTTTGAAGTTCTGCAGTACACGAGACTTTCATTTATTGTAGTATGTATTTCCACTGTGATGGAAGAATATCATCAAAAGTGAATTTTGGTGAAGAATTGCCATTAGAGTAGTAATTCTTCGTCACATGAGCTTCAGGCATATCTTCATCAAATACTTCTGATTTATCAACAACTGGGTCAACTGATGATTGAGTTTGAGATTGACTTGTCTGTGCTGGATCAACCATGTAGAAAGGAGGATTTTATTTGTCAGACTATTCATATGAATTTTCAGAAGATTTATCAGACTCTATTTCAGAACTTGTATTATTTGTCATAGTATGGACAGGAAATGATTGATTGTTTTGATTGTGAGTTTGTTGGAAGAAAGTAGAAATTGGATTTTTGATCATCATTTGAGGTTGTTTTGAAGGATTTAAGGTTAGAAGTTCTTGAGAGGAAGAAGTTTGAGAAAGTAAGGGTTGTGTTTGTCAAATGGAAGTTGGTCTGATTTCTTTAGAAGGCATGGTTGATTTTTTCTTTTGCTCCCATTCTTCAGGAGTAAAAAGTGTAGAAGTAGACCCTTGGTAAGTGGAAGTGTATAAAGGTCTTGTTTAAGATGATTGTGTATTAAATGATGAAGAATGATAGTATGGTGTTGACGGTGGGATCATTGGGTTTCAGATTTTTGATTTCTCTTTCTTGAGCATCAAAAGGTATTTGGTTCTGTAAATAATTCATTATGTCAGCATGCGAGGCTTCAATTCTTTGTCTACAAGCTTGAAAAGGGGTAAAAATAGTTTGAGTCTGCTGCTGTAGAGTTCTTTCAATCCTTTGTTGACTTTGATCAATCTTTTTCAACAAAAAATTCTGTCAGCATTTTTTGACTACCAATTCAAAGTTGCTTCAGCTGTTGAAAGAGGCTGCACTGATCCGTCTGATTTCCTGGTGCTAGGAGTTTTTATTTTCCATGAATGAGTAGACTGATTTATTTCAAAAGTTTCCAATGAAGGAAAATGTTCTTGAGTAGGTGGATGGAACATCGTTATGGGAAGAGGAGATGGAGGTGGATTATTATCCCAATCCCATTTCTTATAGGATCTGTTGCAATCATCATCATCATCCCAACCAGTAGGAATGATAGGATCATCATTTCTTTGTAGTGGAGTATATTTGACATAATAGTCAAATTTACCAGAAGGTTCACCAAGCAATCCAACTCCTGTGTCATTATTGTAGAAGGCTTCATGCAACTTTCTTTGACTTATTTGCTTTGCTTTTCTCCTTTGACGAGGCATTTCATCATTAATATCTACTGCTATGCATTTAGAGCAATTGCAAACATCCCAAAAATTATGTCCAGTATTGTCTGTTCTGTTGTATACTGGCCTTCCATTTGCATCAAAAGCATAAATAGGAATTTCTTCCCTCGTATATACAAATTGAGTAGGAAAACATGGAGGATTCTTTGGTACAACTTTCCTTTTGAAAGCAATCTCAACATCGCCATTGGACCTTTTCCTGAAAAAATGTTCTGTAGACTGTATTGGAGCATAATTTTTATTCTCCTTATGGGTTTGTTCATAGCTTGTTATCCAAGCTTCAGGAATAAGTTTGAGCAATTCTGGTCAAGGAATTTGTCTGGGCACATATGTACAACTGGGTACATGATCTGACTCTACATGAAGAAGTAGAGCATCCTCCATTCCTTGAGATTGTGCAAAATCAAGAGAATGATTTTGAATTTTGTACACCATCTGATAATGAAGAGTGGCTGAATATATGACAGAAGATGGTACAGCTCCAACTATTTGAACTTGAACTTTCAAAGCTGAAAGTAACTGTGGATCAGATATAGGCATATTGAAGTTTGGAAACATAGTCACCAAAATAGTTCCAACATTAAGAGTTGTTTCAATAGTTCCTATGCAAGCATGCTGGTACTCAGTGAAACGAGTATCAAGCAAGGCAATCCTTGAAACTGTGGGGGGACCTTTTCTTCCATGAAGAGTTAAAGCAAATCTGATAGCTCCAAAATGGAGGTGAGTATATCCTTCAGATAACCATACTCTAGGTAGGTGAGATGGTAATTCAAGTGTAACAAATTGTTCCTTTTCTGTTGCGGGCAGAAGATGTTGATCAAACTTTGTACCTTGAAAAAATTCTTTAGCTTGGGATTTTTGAGGAGAAATGAGACTTCGGACAATTTTGGATATAGACTGACGAGGTTTAGTATATGGTAGATATGGATTTACAAGAGGAAGATCTGTGAGTAGGACTTTATCACACTCAGAAAGATAAGATATCTCATAGAGGTATTCCATCTTAAAGGCATGGATTTTTTTAAAGAAAGGGAAGAAAAAGAGGATTTAGATAAATGAAAAGGATTAGAGTTTTCCGAAGAAGACATGATTGAAAAACATTCCTCCTTAGTTTTTTCTAGTATTTGATAACATAAATTATCCTGATATGAGTAAGATAACAATATGGCTCTGATACCATATGAGCGGAGTGACAGTATTCTACAACAAATCACGGTATTCTAGCCCACAACAAGGACATATCCTGTTAACAAAGGGCCTGACTCTTGGATTTGCTGTGAATCACTGTAACCCTGGACGGATCATATAGTCAATATAACACGTTTTGATACAGAGGTTCACCATGACGGTACAACTGCAGAGCATACTTATGCTTCTACTCAGATCTTACTCCATATCATTCAAAAATCACGTCAGGAAATATTGTCCAGAAGATGAAGAATGCTCGGATAACTGCTTGAAGTCGAATAATGTTTCTCTCTTTATGGGAGGCGGTGATGAATTTGCTTGAGGAAGATTTACATCCTTATATTGTGTACTAATTGCAATAATAGAGGATGTTGTTAGTACAAGTGAGTCCCACACATGCATTGAGTTGTCATTGATGCAGGATGTGTGGTTGTATGATGGAATTGATGTCAATGGTTGATGAGTTCACTGGAAAGTCAAGCAAGATGGTTGCACTCTAATTTTTAGCAGGTTTGTTCCACATGACCCGATAAAATTCTTAAAGTTTATTGTTAATTCTAAGTGATTATATTTATACAGAGGAGTAAGTTAAATCTCTGTTTTTAAAATTAGGATTCTTAAAGTTCTGTCAATTGTTTCTTAAGGTTTTAAAGTTGTTGCAAAAGAAATGGCAGAGTCTTGGCTCCTTTAAGCAAGGTGGGGATTGTTAGGATTGTTTCCTTAAAAAATCCAAGTTAGAGTGTCATATTAAGAGGACTCCTATTGCAAATAAGAGATAAGATTCAAATTAATGATGATTGTTTTCTTAGTTCCATATGACCTATTATATTAGAAGATAAATGCCAAATATATAATTTAATAAGGAAACAATTGACAAGATATCGTGGTACAACATATTTGTAGCATACTTAGGTTAGAAAGGTATGTTTTATCTATTACTATTTTCTTTATTTATTTGTGAAGATGCGAAATTTTTGTATACAAACGTGGTAAGAGAAGCTATCTAAACTATGTCGATCCTGATTTATTTAATATATTTCTATTGAACAATGCTATGAAGACGATGGGATATTTTGAGCGAATGAGGTATCTTTATAAGATTGAAAAGGAGACATCACTTTGGTTAGTAATTGATACTAATTTCATAAATTTGGTTAAGTTAATTGGCGGAAAAATGGTTGCTAAATTGTATTGTTTGCATGTAATGGAAGTGTTGGAATTACCTCGGGAAGATACATTACCTTCTAAAATTTGCGTTGTTGATTTGAAACTGGTGATAGATAGTGTGAATGAGACAGGTGAACCTCAAGAATAAGAAAGGTAATGAAAAATAAATAGATCAAAAAGCATACTATGTTGTTGAGGTGTTTAATGAAAATTTGGAAGGTAACAACATGTATATTGTTGATGAATTTGAAAGTGAATGATAAGTGCGTTTGACACACTTATTTGGTTTACAAACATGGATAATTGTCAATAAATATGTAAATATGGCTTAATTTTGTGTGATTTATGTTTTGTAGGCTAAAAACGATGAACGTGGTGAAAATTCGGAAAAACAAGTGAAAAAATGACTGAAATGAAGCAAAATCAAAGTTTAAGGACTCAAGTTCAAATATTGAAAAGTTATGTCGATCTCATGGTGAAGATTTGAGAATGTTAAGCATCAATTAGATGAGGAAAGAACCAAAACGGATGAAATATAGTCGAAGTACTATCACATATCAACTTCCAACCGAAAAAGTTATGCTTCAAATTTTTAGTTTTAGTTTGAGACCCATTTTTTTGCATACAAGATGTTCGAATTTGAAGATTTATATCTCTGGAAGATTTGTAGCCATTTACGTAAGCTTTCTAATGCATTTTGAATCACCTCAATCAGATATCAGGAGAGAACGATATGATCAAAATACTAAAGGCTGTCCGATGGGAAAAAAAAGTATAATCATGCGGCCGCATGATAGAACTTCCATGCGGTCGCACAAGACCATGTAGGGACCTCTTACGCCTCATGGCTCATAACCATGTGGTTACATGGTAGATTTTTTACACAAAAATTCCGATTTCCTTATTTTATTCCAAATCTTATGGAAACCAATCTCTGGACATCTATATAAACTACAAAGCCGTCTAAAATGGGGAGGAGACCTAGAGAACGAAATTTTCAAGATTGGAGAGCATAGAACGAGGCAAAAAATACAAAATTCATCCCCGGGGCGTGAAGATCCAAATCTATAATTAATTGGGTGATGTCATTTCTTGATTCTTTCTACTATACTAGGCTAGGTTAAATAGTGTTTGGTAAACGATGAACCTTGTAATTTAATGTTTTGATCTTTAGTTTTATATATTTTACGCAAAAACACGTTTTTGAATTATAGAATGATTTATATGAATTAATTGTCTCTATGATTATAGTGCACAATAATTATGTGAGTTTGGTGATTTGTTTCATGCATTTGAGAAAAGGGAAATAAATTCGACATATATAAATCATCATAAGGTCCGATAGGTGATAAAATGAATCTCTAAGTGTTCTTAAAACTGCATGCATTCTTGTATATTCGCATCCGTCATAGAGATATATTAGGGTCGTATGCAAGGATAGGTCCAACATTACCCGAGAGAGATTGTTGGATAGGATAAGAATATTGATTCGTCATAATTGGATTCGTGTTGTCAAATTATAAAACTAGGGTTAGAAATAATTATTAGTTGGGGATTCGGGATCTTAGTGCGTCCTTCATTCATAAATTACATAAAATTTGAATTCAACCATCAATTTTATTTAGTTTAGTAATTCACACTTGCATCGTAATTGATTTAATTCTAGTTAATATTATCGTTTCGGTTAAGGTTATAGCAAATAGAAAAAAAAATTAATCTCTATGGGAATGATACTCGAACTGAAAAAGTCTACTTTATTATTTGTCAACTATCCATACACTTGCGAGAGTTCACATTCGAAATATATTTTCGCATGACAGTGAACATGATGAAGAAGATCTAATGGTTGAAGCAAAATGTTGAGGGTGAAATATTAGGTGAGAAGGAAACACATTTCGAGGTGCGGATGATGGATGAACGGCAAACTGAGGTACTACAAACAGATGTTCAGGCTTAGCAGATCTTACATGAACAGCCTAGATCGGGAATGGATGAGCAGAAATGGGATGAACAAGTGGATGAGCAAAACTAAGGTAAACAGTATGGACCCGGAGTGGATGAGCATAACTGAGATAAGAGCATGGACGAGAAACAGGGTTTGAGCTGAACTGGGATGAAAAGCAAGCAGTGACAGCAAATGAGAATAATGGTGAACAAATTTTTGAGCACATTGAAGAAGAAATTGAGGAAGGAACAGAGACAACACATGAGGTTACAAATGAAGATGCTAAAGTTGAAAGCACTTCAACTACTGATGTTACAAATGTTTAAGGCAGAAGAGTTTACTGAGATGGGCACCAACAAAAGATATAGAAACAGGGGAACCAGCAGAAGATGTGAATGAGAAGGGTATGCTAGAGGATTTCACTAATTCTAAGTATAAGCAGAATGACGAACAAAATGATGATCAACATGATGACACATTTTTTAAGCTGAGTGAGGGATTTGATATTGAACTGACTAATACATGCAATCAAGAAAAAAGTGAGGCAAACACTAACAAAGATACCAAAACAAATTACTGGGATTCAGATGATCTAAGATATATGCCTACTGATGAGAAAGAAGAACATCAAATTCTAGAAATATAAATGAGATTTGGTTCAATGATGTAACAATGTGGATGACTTTAAATTTAAGATTGGTAATGTAATATAATCGATTAAGCTTCCGTGTTTCTCTCTTTTTATTCTAATTCAATTTCATTTTCTTTGTTCTTTTTTTTTTTTACAGGCATTAAGTTTGATAACATGAAAACTTTAAGGGCTGAAATTGTTCAATATTCAGCGAAGAATGCTAAGGAAATCAATTATGTAAAGAATGAGAAAAAGAGAGCGGGGGTAAGATGTCAAGAAAATTGACCATTAGAATTGTATGCTTATCAACAGTCAGATAAAAGTTAACGAATAAACACATTCAAGATGTTCACATGCACTATGTTATGGTAGAATAGATATTCTAGGTACTTGGCGAAGAAATATGTACGAAAAAGTTTAGGCCAGATCCCAAAATGTCAATTAGGGTGTGTTTGAGCCACATTATTTTGGAAGAATGTATTTTGAAATAGTAAATTGATGGAGAATTTGTGGTTGAAAAAGAAGAAAAAATTATTGATGTGATGAAAAATATTTTTTATTGAACAATGTGTTATTGAAAATGAGTAGAAGAATGAGAATGAAAAAATAATGTAGCTCAAACAAGGGCTTAGTTTCATAAACACTATTAAAAAAGATTATATGTATGAGACATCAAAATATCAGTTCTATAGGACCAGAGCAAAATGTGCAGAAGTGGTTAATGGTATTATGGAAGAGCAATACACAATTTTATGGGACTATGGTGAATAGTTGAAGAGGACTAATCCTGGGAGTACAATACAAGTAGAAAGAGATGGGTCTACTTTTGAAAGAATTTATTTATGTTTGTTGTTGATGCAGAAAACATAACAAATTGGAGCTAATCCTTAGAGTTTATCTTTGACATGGGAATGCACAACAATAGGGCTTGGATATTCATTTCTTACAAGCAAAGGGTCTGATTGAATCTATAAGCTAGTTTTGCGAAGGAGCAAAGAATAGATAATGTGCAGGCATCTGTACAACAATTCCCCATTGAAACGCGAAGGTTTGACATTGAAATGATTGTTCTGGACTTCAACAAGGGTAACAATAGTACCATAATAGAATACTATTATTAGTGAAATGAAAGAAGTAAATGAGGCATTCAAGTTGTTTAATAAAAAACCAACATCTCAATGGACTAAATCACATTTTCAGGAACATTCATGACGTGAAATATTTCTAAAAAACTTGCTCGAGGCATTCAGTTCATCTATTATGGCTGCCCGAGAAAAGCCAGTTATCACTGTGTACTCGTACATTTGCTAATACACAACCCATTAATGTTTGGAGAAAAATCCTTTCCAACATCATCCCATTCTGAGGACTCACGAAAATACTCCGGATGGTGCTACAATCTACTTGAGAAGATTAGACATTAACAAATGCTCATAATGAATGCTCAAAGAGAATCTAGTGTTAAAAAGGATCATACTTTTGGACCAAAAATTATGAGTATCATTGAGAAGGCTAAAGTAAAAGCAAGATATTTGAAAGCTGATTATGTAGGTCATGAGAAATTTGAGCTGGTGGGGTAGAATGAGGTGGAGAGTGTACTTGATGTGGCAAGAATATGCTTGTAGAAAATGGCAGTTAACAGTATCATGCCCACGTGCAATTGCATGAATGCTATTCGGGAACATTGGCATACATGACTATGTTAATCACTGTTACCAGAAAGCGACTTATTTGAGGTCATGCAGCCCACTTATTCAACCATTTTCAAGACCTGAACTATGGCAAGATTTGGTTTCACGAGATACCTTTCTTCTCAGTATGGAAAGGGACACCGTGTGGCAATAGTCTAGCAGTTTCGAGACGAAAGAAAATTTTATTACAATTTATAGAAAGCTTGCATTGTAGAAAGCTTGCAACATAAAATTGAGATGCATTGAAATTAAATTGATTATTAATTACTTGAATGCTAGAAATTATAATTGATGAAAGCAGGAAATTATAATGGCTGGTGCAGGGGCGAACACCAAAAAGATTAAAAGATTTTTGAAAGACTGATACCCGATATAATAGCTTGCGAAATAAAAATCTAAGTGATAGGAGTAGACTTTTAAATGACGATGAATCATACTAAATGTTTATCAATATTAGAACTATTTTACAATTAAAATAAACTATTACAATGAAAATGAAATTTCAACTCAATCTGAACTAATATTTACAATGTGCGGCCAAAGTTGGGCAAACTACGGCTGTGATTGGGTCAATGGACTGAGTAAAGCTGCGGTCATTGACATTCTCCCCCATTTGTTTTGGCGATGTCCTCAGTGCCATTGATGCATGGTATTCTTCAATTAATGGTCTGAAGGCTCCAAAGTCTTTTTCTCTTTTCCAAGTGTTCTCCTCACTGCTGTTTTCACTCCATTTGACCAAGTACTCTTGATGATATTTTCTAAAAGCTCGAGTAATACGATGGTCCAGTATAGCTTCATCAACCTTCTTTTTGGCTTTTCTCAGTTTAAACACGTTACTTCGGCTCATGCGGTTTGAGTACACCAACATGAAGGACCTTGTGGATTTTACACCATGAAGGGAGTGCAACTCTGTATGCGACTCTTCCAATCATCTTCAGGAGGGTAATGGTCCAATGTATTTGGTACTAATCTTGAATCTTTCCCTCTTGTCAATTTGTAACAATTTCCATGGGAAAGTTTGACCATTACCAGATCTCCAACATTAAATTCGAGGAAACGACACTTTAAATCTGCAGACTTTTTATATCATTTTTTAGCTTTCTCAAGATAACTTCCAGCAATTTCAATGTTTAATTTCCACTCTTAAGAGAAGCTTTTTGCTTAAGGAAATTTGGTACTTTGATCTAGTAACGGTTGCTGGACAGTCACAATCTCGAAAGGACGTTTATTGATGGAAGAGCTCTTTTGGGCATTGAAGCAAATTTGAGCGCATCCAAAAGTTTCACCTAATTCTTCTACGAAGTAGAGATAAAATGTCGAAGATATTCTTCCAGCATAGAATTCAAGCGATCCATCTGTCCGTCAGATTGTGGGTGCCCGAATTTTCTCCCTCGTGTTTGTGGTAACTCTGCCATCTGAAAGAGCAGCCGGAGAGAAAATGGTGGCCAAGTCGGCCCGACTACTAAGAGTATCAGCAACATGATTACTAGATCAGGGACAATACTCTAGCATAAAATTGAACTCTGAAAGAAGTTCTTACCACGAACCTATTTGCTTGATAGTTTCGGTTGGGACATGAAGTGACTAACCATGGTGTTAAGTGTCTTCACAATAAATGGAGACCTAAGCAAATAGTGATGCCATACCCTAAGACAATGGACTATCGCCAACAACTCATTTTTGTGCGTCGAGTAACAACGTTCTGCCTAATTCAGCTTTTGACTCTCATAGGCTACCGGATGTCCTTTTTGCATAAGGATTCTACCAAGTTAAAAGTCTGAAGTATCGATATGCACTTCGAATGGTTTAGTCATATCCGGTAAGGTTAATACCGGGTTCATCCAAATAGATTTCTTCAACTTTTCGAAAGCATTTTGGCATTGGGATGATCAGTCACAATCATTATCCTTCTTTTTCAATTTAGTAAGTGGCAATGCAATTTCTGAGTACCCTTTTACAAATCTTCTATAGTATTTTGTTCCGCTGAACTACCTTCCACCTTCTCTCGATCGTTTCAGGATGAAAGAAATTTTGATTACAATTTGTAGAAAGTCTGCAACATAAAATTGAGATACATTGAAAGTAAATTGATCGTTGATTGCTTGAAATCTAGAAATTATAATTGATGAATGCAAGAAATTACAATGGCCGGTGCAGGGGGCGAACACCAAAAAGTTTGAAAGATTTTTGAAAAACTAATACCCCATATAATAGCTTGCGGAATAACCTAAGTGATAAGAGTAGACGTTTAAATGACGATAAATTATACTAAACATTTACCAATATCAGAGCTATTTTACAACTGAAATAAACTATTACAATGGAAAGGAAATTACAATTCAAACTGAACTAATATTTACAATGTGAGGCCGAAATTGGGAAAATTGCGGTTGCGATTGGGTCAAGGGGCTAAGTAAAGCTGCGATCCTTGACAAGAATCTTTTGAATCCATCTCTGAAGAAAAAACAAGCTGGGAGACAAAAAGGTTGAGAAAAAATCACAAGATGGGCTACCTATTGGAGTGCAGAATAGCAAGAACTGACATGAATATGACATGTAAAAAATGTGGGGAGACAGGTCATAACAAGAAGACTTGTAAAGTTAACCTGCATACATATCAACAAACACAATCACAGAAGAGAAAAGAATCTACTTCAACGAAGAAGCCTCCAAAGAAAAAAAAAAGTCCAAGGAAATGAGTAAAAGATCTTAATTGATGTAATCAAGTTTTTTGGAAGTAAACATCTTGTATTATGTTCAGTAGTCAGTATTTACCCTATAAAACAACCTGCACTAAGAAATTATGTTGGATATTAACGAAGTTTTTCTGGGTATTAAACATCATGTATTGCCGAATTTCAAAATTTTTAGGTTATAGGTGTTCATTTTGTATCATTTGGTGTTAGTATATACTACAATTATACACAAAAAGGTGGGACCTACGTTACAATATATTAACATGGTTTGGGACCTTCATTGCATTTATTATTAAAGGTATGGAACTTCTTATCTAATACTTGCAAAGGTACGAGACATTTGCTACACCATCTTCAAAACATTTAGGGCCTATACTGCACTTTTATGTCGAAGCAACATTTGAGCATAAATGGAAATTGAAAAATATACAAACATAGTAAATTGAGAATTGACATTACAACCTCTAACACATAACTATAGAAATTAAAAGCCAACATTCTACATAGATATAGCTATAGATCCATTTTACACGGAACTAACACAGTACACAAATCTAGCTACATATCAATTTTACAATAACTCCTATCACAAATTCGAACATCCAAGTCTTCCACATATTAGTTCCTTTTGAATGGAGGGTTATGACTTCAGCTTCCATTTACCACCTCTTTCGAAGAAAAGCAGGATTCAACTCCCTTGATCTATCGAACATTGGAAAGTCACAAGAAACAAAGAAATTACATCCATCTATCTCTTGACTTCAAGGCAAGTGAGAAATTGTCTTCTTGTGTTCAAGTTCATCCACAAGGTTGTCATCTGCAAAGGGCTTCCATATTTAAAATTTGTAGACATTCATTTCCATGGTTGCACTTACAAGTGATGAACTGTTAACAGCGAAGAGAGTGATAGATGTTTTTTTTATTTAAGAGTATAAAAAGGAAGGAAACTAACAGTGGACTTTTGGAGGAAGGATTAATAGCATAAAACCCTACAAATATTTTCATTTGTTATATACTCCTTACCTATTGAAAATCACTAAAAACCCTCATATTTGAAACATTTTGTGTCAAAACCTCCTACCATCAAATTTTTGGTTAAAAACAGTAAAAATTAGAAAATAATAATTTCAATTTTAGTGTTCAAACTTTTTATTCTTTTACAAATTATAACCAAAATTTGTTTTATGTCCTACCCACAGTCCAAAACCTTTAAAACTTTATTTTTCACCCTACCCCACTTCATCTTCTTCTACAAAACTTTATTATTTTATTTAATCCCTTTCAAAATTATCCTAAATATCTCACCCCAAATTCATCATTTCTTCTTTTCAATTGCATAGAATCCTAATTCCTAATTATTTTAAATTTATAGAATCCTAATTGTAGACCACCAATTTGGAATCCTAGTTTTGTTACCTTGAATTCCCCTGCTTTGTCATCTTCTACAGGACTATATCCATAATTTTCCCCATGTTGGCCAAAACTAAGAGGGTTCGCATACCAGTGAATAATCGGGTGCACAGTAATGCTGCCTTACAGACCCACGACATATGGCAGAGTGTGATTGGTTATGATCCATATGCGTTACATAAAGATGACAAGAAGAATGATTCAGTTTTATCTGCTTGGAGAAGTTGAAGGGGAAGAGTGTAGCCAAGATTGAAAAGAGTAATAAGGATAAAAATGACGAGAGTGAGAGTTCAGATTCAGATTATGATTCAAAGATTGAAAGAGCAATCACAGAAAAATATGGGAGAAGGGTTAATGGTAGCAAGTCGAAAGCTAGTAAAAGTATGAGGAAAAAGAATGATGAATACTTTGATGGGTCGTAGCTGGATTCTGGGTCCAGGAAGATGAGGGGGAGGTCAAAGAACAGGAGGACTGGAAAGATGGGCCATAGTGATTCCGAGGATGAGGATCAAGGATGAAGGCAAGTGGGGAAGGAGAAGAGAAAGAGAAAGAATGATGAGTCATCAGAAAAACAGGAATAATGTAATCAAAGGAGGAGTTACAAGCATTCAGATGATTATTATGTTGAGAAGCGATATAAACACTGGAGTACAAGGGCCTCCTCGTTATCCTATTCTGATATCAATGGCTCGAATGATACTCGAGTGGGCAGGGACAAGAAGCAGTCTGAGAAAAAAGGCAAGAAACATCGCCATGAAGAGAGCTAGGTGATTGTTGTATGCTCTTTAGTCTTGTAGAAGTGAGATGGGGTGTGGTGGAAATTAAAGTTTTAAAGGTTTGAGATTGTTGGTGGTACATAAAAAAAATTGAGTATAATTTGTAAAAAAATAAATAAAAAGTTTGGATACTAAGATTACAACTATTACTTTTTAATTTTGACATTTTTATTTTTTAAACGGAAAATTTGACAATACAGGGGTTTTCACATAAAAGATTTCAAAAATGGGGATTTTCTGCGATTTTCAATAAATAAGGGGTGTATCTTAAATTGAAACATTTCTAGGGGGTTTTTTGCTATTAATCCTTTGGAGGAAAATGAAAATAGTAAGTTGAAAATTTTACCCTTTACTTAATTGGTAGAAATGAGTCAAATTTTTAATTTTTTGGTCAACTGACGGAATGGATGAATTCTGTTCACATGTCATCCAGCTGCAATCAAGATGAAAGATTTAGGACCTCGGCAATAAAAATTAAAGGTTCGGGTATATTCTGCAAAGTATTAAAAGGTTTGGGGCCATAGCTGCAATTCTCCCTAGGACAAATGATAAGGCAATGAGTAATTACATATGACTATATTTTAGAAATGTGTAATCATATGTATTATATTGACCTTCTCTACATACAAGCTCAGAGATTCAAATCATTTATTGAAATAACATCTCAAGCCATTGAACTTGTGTGGAAGCATGACCTGTACTCGTGAATGTCGAACCAAAATTTAGCCCCTTAATAGGATCTACATTTTGCCTTTATTTTTCTTGTTTTATTTTATTTTTTCAACTACCCTTCTAGCTTATTCAATTCCTGAAACTCTAGTAGTTATTAGCCTACTTTAACAAGTTGTAATGACTTGTTAATAGGTGGAATTAAGTTACTATTCATGGAATTTATAATAGAGGTTTTTTTTTTTTTTTGAGTTTCCATGCAACGAAGAAAAAATAACACTCTCGTCTCTGTAGTCGAAATATTCCATTTCTGTCAACTAAAATTTTTTCAATTCCTCTGTGAGTCTTGGCGATCATGACAAGATACATAATCAGTTTACTAATATAGAAATTTAGTGCTCAGTTTATGATGGTTTCTCCATTGTCTTCAAGGAGAAGAATCTCAATGGAACCTCAAATACTTACCGCGAGGGAAAAATATGTTCTAAGGATATTGTATTTACACATGCTTCGATTAGATATTTCATTATCATATTTAGTTGTGATTTTTTATTACAGTTGTTAATTTCTTATTTCTGTAATTACTGAATATATTATATTCTATATTTTTGTCTAACAATTTTAAAATAGATTCTTTCAGAAGAACAAAAAATTTGTATTTTGTCTAGTGGTTAGAGTAATTATAGTTTGTATAGTATTTCAGTAATGGTAACTGGATCACCCCTATGGATGTGGCGACTAAAAACATATTATGGATCAATTGCCAAGTTCTGGTGTCAAAATTGTAACATGACCGAGACAGAGGCTCAAACAACTGAACTTCATGTAATGGCTTTGGTTAATAATGGAGAAAATCTAAGAAATTAAATGGGTTAAATTTCAAAAAGTGACAACAGAAGATGCCGTTCTAGTTGACCACCTTGTATCACATAAGGTTCTTCATTTAGGATGTTCCGAAACTCAATATATATTGTAAGAAAATCGCAGCATTCTTCAACATGAATTTTGGGTCAAGAAACTTACTTGAAATGATGAATTTCAAGATCTTTTGATGGTTGAAATACCTTGCATTCCAAAGTTTCAAAATCTGCATTTCTTTGTTCTCCAATGGTCCTAATCCCAATCACAATAGAAGGAGATTATTATCCACAATCTAAGTGTCAATTTTTATGAAATTTCATGTCCAAAATATGGTTCTAAAGACTTTCCAAATTTGGTGTCAATTTCCATACGAATTTCCCTTCATTCTTCATGCCATCTTTTTTTCCCTCTTTTTCCAATGTATGATCATTGGAGGTTATAGGGATTTAAGGGTGGTTTGAGAGTTGTATGTTTGAATTTCAAGTTCAAAGTCTCTCCAACCCTTTTAATAACGTGTGGGTAGGGTCATCCCATATGGGTGACCCACGACACGTATTTTTCTAATATCTCTCACTCGCATATGATGGGCTTGATCCGAACCTCAAGGGACAACGAATGTCACATATTAGATCTTTTTCAAGATCTATCTCACAAAAATTCATAGACAAATAGATCGTACGACCAGCGAGTAATATTGGAGCTCACAATACTATAAACATGTTAAGGATATATAGTAGCTCAACTAGAGGAACGTTACATCTCGCTATATCCCAAACTCATTTTCCAACATTAATTCAAGTATTTCCAATCCCTCGAATATTTATGAAATATACTTGAGTCCCACATCATATAATTGTATTCACAATTATGTTCTATATCTTAAATGGTTAAACACAATTGTCCGGTTGGTGAATACACATATAAATGTTGCTCAAAATAATTTTCCTTTCCTACTTGAATCCTTCAATTTTAAATCAACTGTTTTCTTAGACATGTCCCATTAAACCGAATCAGTCATAGTTATTGGCAAGATGCTAAAACACCAAAATAAAATCTCAAGAAACGGTCAAAAGTCATAAGGGTATATATGAGGTTATATAAATCTCAAGGTCTCACACAATGAGGAAGCAGGGATCCATTCACTCATTTACCCATTATTGGTCGTAAAAGCACACGTGGTATGAAATACGGGCTATGATGTTTTCTCCGATTCATAGGACGTATTTCATATCCTTTATAAACAAATAACCCCGTACAGATCTTAGTTCAGATATTTCCCGATACCTAACTTGAGTTCCCCTTATATTCATTCCTCCAGACAATCTCAAATCGAGAACTCAATTTGGCTATTAAACAGGTTTAGTGGATAACAAAATTCATTTTGATTACTTGTTGTAATCTTATCTTAATATCTTATCAAGGCGACATGATCATGTACACAACATGATCACTTTGTCTCATCTCAGCACACCCCAAAGTATCTGAGGCGATTGTTCGTGTGAGTGAACAAATCTCAACTTGTTTGACATACTTTAAATGTGCATGCAAAATATTATCTTGTAATCTCAACAACATATTACACATGAACTCAAAATTATTCATCTATGGGCACATAAAAATCAATCAAGAGTTTTCTGATACACTAAGTATCATATTCTATGTAATTTTTAGAGATTCGACATTATCGACAAATACATCTCTAAAAATCTTTAGAGTATGATGATTACAGATAATCATTTACGTAGATATATTGCAAAGACACTTTCATTTCTAATGTCTCTCACAGAAACATTATTGAGTGTTTGGTTCCATCATGATATTTGAAATCCTCAACACATGAGATAATTGCATAACTATTATGGATCTCATATTCACAACTAATATCAATAGATGCCCAATACATTTATACCAAACAATTTCTTCAGTTGCCAAGTTATATAGTACAAGATATGCTTCTTGCTATTCTATGTAGTAATACTACACAAGTCCAATAACTATTTGTGCTCGACTAACTCTCATCCTTATTCGATAATTTGATATATATTTCAATCACAAGTTATTCATTTTACAACAAATAGAATAACTGGTAGCAACACTCTTCAAGTTTCACAATATCCTTTCTAAGGACAACATCGATACCTTCCGACTAGATCTATGACATGACAAATATTAGGGCAAGTATATATTATAGCATACTTGTAATTCCTAATTGTACTAGATATGGTTATCTGGATATTTCTTTGTACACTTATGGAGTCCTTGGATATATATGAAAACTCATATGATCACCTTTCGACATAGAAACATCAACAAGATAGCAAATTCCACAATTAAAAAATATTTTAGAATCTTTATGGTATATAACTCTTGTGACAGAGATAATACTCAAATAATATTTTTAACACAAAATATACAATTTGCTAAATCCATGTCTTTTGTCTCAAAAATTAAGGACAACCATTTCAAAATGATCTCCATACACTCCTTCTCATGCTTAGCCAATATAGTGTCATCAACATCAAAATTAGAATTCCAACCTACCATCAGACTTTTACATAAATACAGTGATTTTCATCTACATAAATTTGGTTGTCATCATGTCCAAAACTTATACAATTCTGAAGGAATTAATCTAGAGAGAACTCCATTAACTGATACATTGTAGTTAACCAACACTCTTTTCAAAAGCAAATACTTAAATTGGACTACATATCTCAAACATCATCATATTTAATAATATTACATCCTTCTATCCAATACACCATATAATTATTGGTGATTAATGAATAGTCAATTAAATAAGAATCTATTTCATTACATAGATCATTGATATTCATGATAGAGATTCACGCTATTAAATAGTTCTCAAAGTCTTCACTTCCATAATTTGATTTTCTACTCCACTTCAGAGAAGTCTAAATCAATACAATATTATCAACTTCAGAAAATAAGAGGTACAACTGAGATGTGTGAATCCATCTATAAATGTAATGAAAATATAAAAATTCATCTTTATCTCTCAAGAAATTTGAATGGATTTAATCAATTGAAGTTTAATTTTTATAGTTTTGAATGGTTTTCTCAACTTAAAACCTCAAACCATTGCACAAATATCTCAAACCATAATTAAATATCACCACTGTGAGTACGAACAGAAATACCACGTATAAGTTCAAGTTAGAGACCACTCTTAGAAGAACAACTGAGATCAAGTTTAGTGGAGTTTTTGATACTATCTTAATATCAAATGGGAGGTCTATTTCTCCACTTTGCAACACTAAGTTGCGATATCAATCATATAAGCTTCCACTTCATCATCATTATTTGTATATATTTATTTTGTATCAAGTCAAGGACTCGACGATAGAATAAGATACTTCTTGATCTTATATAAAGTGGGTTTATAACCCTTGAATCCACTATCCACACAAGATAAGATCCAATATATATAGTGTTGACGCGTAAACAACACTAAGAGGAATGTATTCAAGTGCAATATCCTTTAACTTAACCGCTTTCGACCTAAGAGATTCAAACCGTATAGTTGAAGTACTTGAACCTTTGATTCTCTACCAAATCCACTTTCATTCACTTACTATCTAATATGTTCTTTTTGGTCCCTTTTCTAGTCTCTCCATCTATCCCACATTTGTTCTAACTCATTTAATGCTTAAGATCCAAGTCTTATGCAAACTAGAACATTGCTACACATTTGTATCCTCGAGACTTAGCAATATCAAGTCGCATGTCTTTTAACTCACATAGCGCATAGTTTCAATAGAGAAAATTAACACTTCAATTTGTAAGCTACATTGACATTCAAAATTTTCAAATATTAAAAAGAGACTAATTTGAACTTATTACTCATCTAAAAAAATATGACCAACAAAAATTGTCAACTTTATGCTAACCATCTTAGCCAAGTCACATTCGAGAAAAAGATCATTTATAACAGAATTTAACAATTCAAATGATCAAGCACAAGAATCTATCTTTTCTCGTACTTAACAAAGTTTCGATCTTTATTCTCTAGAATAGTATGACCTACATAAGGTCTTATATTGCGTGGTTGATGCTCTCTAAACATCATATCCTTCTAGTACACTCAAAATCTTATTATGCCAAATGTTATTGCATTTAGCTTATCATCTTTATTAAGGTAGCTTATCATCTTTATTAAGGTTAACTACTATATATTTTGATATCATGATCTATCAATTTTTAGAGAAATTTTATTTTCGATCAATGCCCATTTATGCACATTCAATTTTACATTAATGCAAAATAACGTCTACGATAGTTCAACGTTAGATACAGAGTCAAAAGTTCACTATGTTCCCAATCATCGTCCGTAATCCTATTTTTTCACTATCATAAACTTAATTTCATAATGCAAAATTCCATGAGTTATAAGTGAGAATCACATTAATTCTTCTAACTTGAGAACTCTCACTCAGTTGGTGAATTAAATAGTTTTAGGTGAGATTTTCTCTAAATCTTCCAATTATCGAACTATCACTCGACTGACAATCAATAAGTCTAAGTAAGAATCACACTAATTCTACTGACCTCAGCATTTATAACAATATACGAATTAATGGATATCATGTATTCAGTTAGATAAGATTAAAGCAAAACTATGCATATTTTTCCAATTATAACATGTATCATGATATAACAAATTAATTCTTCCATTTAAATCCTCAATCAATAGGTCTAAGTTTTATGTAACAAATCCTCAATCCCATTTAAATCTCTATTGCAACACAGTCTCAATAAATGGGAAGTGACATCCGAATTCTCATATTCTACTTATTACCAAAAGCTCATGTCCCAAAATATTCATGTATTCCACATTAGGTCTTGTTCCAGATCAGAACATGTTAACAAGTTCTATAATCCATGATTTTCTAGCATTCTCTCTAAGGGTGCTAAAAGTGTGCATATATTCAACTATATCTTATCGAACACAAACTTGAAAAATAGGTCACAATGGATCACATAACCTAATCAAGACCTACATAACTTATGAACATATATAAAACATGGTATTTTAAATACTTTCGGATTATTTTATTTTTTTCATTTCAAAAAAAAATGAAACACTTAAAAAGAAAAATAACTCCCACTAGGTAAATACCATTTAACAAATATTCTTGATTTTAACAAAAAATATTTTTGATTTTCTGAAAATTAATTTTTAATTGCACATAAAAATTAAGAATATTTCAAGAATCCAGTTGCAATTTTCGAAATTGTTATTGGAATAATCAACTTCCAAAAAATAATTTTGAGACCAATATACAACATGCAATTTTCCAAATTGCATTTGGAATATTTGAGGGACCACTATGCAATTTTCTTAAAATTTAATTTGGAATCATTCACCTCCACGACAACAGTTCAAGTTTCTGCAATTTTTTTTCGCAGGTTACTGTTCATCATCAAAGAAAAATTACAAATCTTTTTTCAGATTTCTGTCAAAATTTCGGAAAGCCATAACTTCTTCAATTCAAGGCCAACAATTATGTTCTTTATACCATTGGAAAGGTATCGAGAAGATCTATCAAACTATACCAAATGGTTATCATGAAACACAGTGTGAAAAAAGTTATCATGTGGTTAAGTTTCAGGTTTTTACCGATTTTAATGCAAAAAAATCATATTTTCATCCAAAATTTCGAATTCTCATAATTTCTTCATTTTAAGTCTAAAATTTGAGTCCTTTATATGGTTGGAAAGTTTATGAGAAGTCATTTATAACCATACTAATCTTACTGCATAAAGATGAACGAGCATATAGTAGTAAATATTTAAAGTTTCTGCAATTTTATCTACGGTTTCGTTTTTCTCCAAATTTATATAACATAAAATTTTCAAACTTTGCAGATAAGATTTACATCATATAAGGAATATGCTGTAAAAATTTCGTGAATTTATGTTGCATATTTCATGACATGTCATTAACAATGCTTCAAGTTTCAACAAAAATGACCTACATGCATTTTTCAACATAATAATTCTATTTACATCAAGATGGTATGCAAGGGAAACAACTTTTACGGCTTTGATACCAATGTAAGAATTTGCAGTATTCTTTAATATGAATTTCGGGTCAAGAAATTTAATTGAAATGATGAATTTCAAGATCTTTTGATGGTTGAATCACCTTGCATTCCAAAGTTCCAAAATCTGCATTTCTTGTTCTCCAATGGTCCCAATTTCGATCACAATGGAAGGGGATTATTATCCATAATTTAAGTTGTGACGCAGATTAATCACGCCAGAGGCGAATCATGCAGCATAATTTATGACATTTGATTTTATTTATTAAATAGATATTATTTATTTATCTCAATTTAATTGTCAATTGCATATTTGAGTAAGCGATTAATGGCCTTTGATCGCATTGTGATAATATGAATTATGTACTTGCGTAGAGAAGTATAGAAGATATCTTATATTTCAATGAAAACAGATTTGTCCTAGATCGGCTAATAGAGGTTGGCAATCCATTTTGGTCGAAGAGTTAGCTACTCTATCAATTGGGATATGCGGTTTGTCTTGAATGTGAGAATTGTTCATTCAGTAGTAATGATATTGTTGAAAGTGTATTGGATGGGGCCAAGTAAAGTATATATCAATTCAATGCGAATTGTGTTGAGTAATTAATCACGCGTGACGTCATATGAATTACATAAATCTTTTATAGGATAGCGGTTGCTATTCATAAACTTGAAGTTCTTTGACATACAAATGAGTGGATATTATAATCAACATTTCGGTATGTTCGAAACCAATAGAAATTGAAATAAGAACTTGTATTCGTATTTGAAATTTGTCACCTTGTTTGATACATAAATGAGTCAAACTTGAGTATTTTCTTCATAAAATAGTTTAGTATTTGAGTTTAGTATTTGAGGACACTCGAACAATTAAATATGTGTTCTTATTATGAAATTGTTTAAGAAAATACGAGCTACAAATGTTATAGTGATTAGAAGGGCAAAATTGTCATTTAATCCTGATTGGTCATACGTATTTTGTATTGGTGAGAAGTCGAGTGGATTTAATTTGCAGAAAATTAATTTTATTGTTTCTATAATTTTTATATAGCTTAATATTCTAGTTTTCGCCTTCAGTGGAAAAGAGGAAACTAATAATTGTAATGGACAATCTCGAATTGGCTCAATTGTGTATAATTGTTGTAGCTTAAATTATATAAGTTCGATCGAGTTCATTTGATAGGAGGACAGCCTGAGCATTCTACATGGAGAGAAAGATAGAGATTTTGTTCTATTGTTTTCTTCTTGTTTTGTTTTAAAAACTTTTGGGTCCTTGATTTGTTATTGACCTGTGAATAAGAAATTCCCGGGGTTGAAAACTTGAAGATTAAATATCAAAATTCAAAAAAGAGCTAGAAGTGTTGGAATAATTTAAAAAATGTGGGCTTCCAATTTGATTGCATATTTTGTGTTTTATAAAACAGATTAGATGTATAGCTCATAATGATACTATGGTTAAGTTCAATATGTTAAGTGATCACTTGATCTCGTTTACACCTTAGTTATATAGGGTTATATTCTATGTAACATGGTAATTTAAGTATGTGGGTCAGAAATATCTAAACCCTAATTAGGGTTGGAGTCATTAATGGGATGACTCAATAAATTTCTATAGAAGAGACTGGGTCCCCTCTCCTCTCTATATATGTTTTATTAGCTTGTCTCATTGACGATTAATACTTTTGTGATGAGAAATGAGAGGAAGATCTAGATGCTAATACTTAGATCCAATATATCTTTCGCATGTATTTTTCTTAAACTATGAATATAAAATTGCGATTCTTGTTTCTTAGTATAATTATTATTAAATACAACATGAAGTAGTTGTTGTCCAAATTTGAATTCAAATTCAAAGTTTGATCAAGCTTTTGTTGGAAATTGGTTTAGAAGATTGAAAATTTGGTTAAGTGTCAAAACCAAAAACTTGGAAAAAATGACTTTTGTGTCAACTTCGGTCAAATATTCGGACTTGATCCGATGGTTAAATTACAAAAGTAAATAGACCAACATGTTTTACTCATCGAGCAGATCGTCGTGATATATTTGGAATCTCAAAACCAATTTCGGATGAATGAGAAATTGCGGTCCAAAGTTGGAAAGAAAATAGAGGAAGCTGTCTGAAAAATTGACTAAGGCTGTTGCTAGCTTCTGGCTGGACTGTCGCTCGAACTACAGGCCAGCAATAGGCTAGCGAAAAAGTCACTATTTTTATCACTCGAGCGAGGCGATGGTAACAAGCTAACGACAAGTGAATGGTGCGACCCTTGGCAAGAGTTGCTGAGCTTGGGACGCGACATTTCATTCACCACCCCTCATCCTCTAAATATAAGACCCCTTCGACGTCTCAATCTTCACATCAATGATATGCAATCATATAGCATTTATTTTCTCTCCTTTCTCAACCAAATTCTTGCATTCTTGTTGCATAAATTTTTGTTTTCTTCACTTGCATATCGGAGTTTGTAAACCAAGTTCTGGTTCGCTGTTTCTTGTGTGTTGTAGTGCTACTCACACAATAAGATAATCGTTGTATCTTGTGAGTTGATTGTCATAACCGTAGGCACCGTTACGGGGCAAATTCGACTTATGGACAAAGTGTTCAACACTTGCCTCGACTTTGATATTATTTCTGCATACT
>CAIGRB010102402.1:0-15337 GCA_903798255.1 Fraxinus quadrangulata | reverse complement strand
TACCAATTGAAGTATTTGAGTCCTCAAACAATAGTTTCTAATTTTTTAGGTTCTCAAACTTTGAATGTAGATGCAAATTGATCCTTATTGGACGGAAAGAGTAAATTCTCTCTCAATACAGCCCCTGTTGGATGGTCATTATAAAGAGAAATTGAGAAAATTGATATTTTAAATAGTGATTTTCGGATAATGTGTGGTTAAAAGATATTTAAAAAAATTGAATTTACGTGCAGAATATTTTGTTGTGTGAATATGTAATTAAAAATGAGTATGAGAAAACTGTTTTGATTTAAAGAGAATCAAGCATGGGCTTAGGTACAAGTGCTGGATGAAATTTGTTATTTGGTCTAATAAGGAACAACTTACTGCTAAAAGTTTTAGCATAAAAGAAAATAACGATGTTTGAGGACCGCAATGCAATTTTCCTCTAAAATTCGCTGCTTCAGTCCCTATAACATTACCACTGGATCACTTAGGTCCTCTGTTTAAAATTTCTCTATTTTTTTACATTTGAGGATCCAAAAATAAAAAGAAAAATTGATCACGGGCCCACTGCTTCAAATAACAATGTTTGAAGGCTGCAACTACAATTTTTCAGAGAGAGAAGAGGGAGAGTTGGTGGGGGTTGCTTTCATGAAGGTGTAATTATTGTCAAACTTTGGGAAATTACTTTTATTACTGGATTTGTATGGAGAAAAGAGACCCCACTTGCACTAAAATTTAAAGAGAAAATAAAAATTTGGGAAAGTGACCCCATATCTTTTACTTTATTTCTTCCAACTGACCCCATCACAATCATTGTACATATAAATTTAATCAATCTAAATAATTACATCATATAATTAATTAATAAGTCCCCATAAAAATAATTTGAAAATTAAAATTTGGAAATTCTCATCCATGGTCCCCAAAAATTACAACTTGTTGCACTTCGATCCCCACTCATTTTTTGTCTCATTTAGGTCTCCAAACTATCTTTTTTTGTGTACACAAGGCAAATGAATGGAAATCATTTCACGGGCTTTGCTATATATATATATGTACATCAAGGATTACATAATTATTTCACCAATCAATTACATAATGCCACTTGTACATTATGTAACTATTGATGTAATATTTGATGTACAAATAAAATAATCCTCGTTTCAGATAGTCACTTGAAAGACTGAGAAATTTAGATAACATATAGACATATTATTCACGTCCTTTATGTGGTTATTTGACCAAAAATTGAACAATTTTCGTTCATTTGCCATTACGTGCACCAAAAAGTGAGAAATTTGGTACATATGTGCAACAAAAAAAATAAAAAATAAGGACGGACTCGAGAAACAAGTAGTTACTTCTGGAGACTAGTGAGAAATTCCCAATAAAGTATGATAATAATGGGCTTTGTTAAGTGTACACACCCCCTCACAAGAGGGGGCCCATAAGTCTCTTCTGAGGGAGTGTGTGTGTGTGTACACTTATTTGTCTATAAATAATAAAATTCAATAATAATTGTACTGCAATCAAATTGTCAGCATATCAGATTTCTTTCTGTTTAAAAACAATTATTATTCTCTGCTCATTTTAAATCTGAGGTGTCTGACCTAAATTCTGAACGCAATTTGTTGCCGGAAAGTATTATTTTTTTTTAAAATAATGAAAAAAAAATGGAGAGAACAACAAAGCCCAGGTGTATTATTTTTAATTAATTTTATGTTATAAAGGTGAAATATGCTTACAAAGCTTTAGCAAAAAAAAAAAACTTACAAAGCTTTTGTGCAATTAATTTTGTTTATCTTTTCCAAGTTACTAAGTGGTGTCATGTGAACTGTGGAGTTTTAATTGTGTACGTCAAATTTTGTAGAATCAATATAATTAATCGAGACACAATAATACACCTTAATGACATACTTGATACACTGGGACTGATGATGAAGAGTAAATGATCAAATTTATTCATTAAGACATGTTCTATTAGGCACATATCTAAAACTTGACGGAAATAACGATTCGTTCGTTTTGACATGAAAATTTCAAATACAATGTACCGAAATTTCTTGTATTAGAGATGAAATATAGTCTAATTCTTGTAATGGCCCAAACTATCTCCTTGAAAACAAGATTTTCGAGATCGATGGCCTTTCTTCTATAAACAAAGACTCCGCTTATTCATCAGGTTTATTATAGCAATAAGGCATTAATTATATTATTGAATCATATGTAATACAAGTCCAAAAAATCATTACTAGAATGTGTTGAATAGCAGTAGTATACATTGGATTGCTCTTAACTGAAAAGTCTTATTACACAAAAAAAATTAAATTCTTTCTTAATTGAGCCGAATCGAGTCGTCATATATTTTTATTTTTACGAAAATTGTATATTCTTTCACTTTGATAAATGAGAGATGCTACATAAACATAGCCATGAACATAAATACCCACAATAGAGGGTCGTCACTTGACCATTATGTATACAACTATGTACATGGTTATGTTCAAATAGCATTTCCCTCGATGAATTAGCTAGCATCATCCAATCGCTATTTGATGCTCCCACTTAACACCCTATTTGGAAGTCGCCGGACTCCTAAACTACAACCTTAAGAATATATTGAAATTATAAACACTGACTTAATTATAAATCAAAACCCAACCGTGTGAAAGAATGTCGTCCAATAAGATTAAGACAGCAAACAATCAATGGTACAAAACCAAGAAAGTCAATATTCTTTGCTTGGGACCTCAAATTTACAACACCCCAATGCACATCTTACCACGTGTTAAAGTCCCTTTTAAACTCCTTCAATTTTTTACAGTCCCCCACTCACACTTGTCTGGTCAAAGTAATAATTTGAAAAAAAAAAAAAAAAAGTAATCTTCTTCTACATGCATTTATAGACGTTGAAAAGCATACCAAATAATATAAATAAATAAATAATAGCATATCGAGTAAAATAATTATATGTTTTAAACTTTCAGATGAATCAATTTGAAAAATTAGAAATTGATGAAATTTCTGTTTTCAATTTTTATTATCATTTTATTGCTTTTCAGACCGCGAACCTATATAATACAAATTACAACAAATCAATTTGAGATTTTTTTCTATTGTAATTTTATTTAATACATTACGATCTATAGTACCAAATAAACATCAATAGGCATGATAGTTGTTTGCATTCTAGAATTTGACAAAAAAAAGAAAGAAACAAATAGTTTTATGTACTATGTGTTGGGTTATTTTCTCTCACGGGCAAAGCTCATGTTTGGGGTATTATATTGTAGCTCAAAGTCTATTAGGCGTTAACCCAATGATGAATATAAATATAAAAAGATTGAAGAAAATAGAAGTCTAACCTATTTTTTGAAAGGAAGGAAAAATAGTTTTTTTCCTGCGTCCAGATTTCATTAAAGCTCCGATCCCATTTCATCCATGGTCTGATCAAGCTAAAATTTTGAGGAGAGACTCACAAGACACAGAACTACAATCTGAACTGTGAGATTGGATTTTGAGTTCGGGAACATTGATTAATGTGCGTGAACAATAACTGAATTTGGTGGTATTTTTTTCCTATTTCATATTGTTTTGTCAAGATTTTTTTATCTTGAAAAAATATACGTTGTAACATCTAATTGTGATTAGAGAAGACTTTGTGTGCCCATTATTTGATTGATAGTGGAGGTGTGATTGGACTGGATCCCGTGATTTTTATTCCTCACATCAAGGAAGTTTTTCCACGTAAAATAATTACTTGTGTTTTTGTGGTTTGTTGTGATTGAATTTTTTTTTTTTTTAAATATTTTCAGCATATAGAATTTATGCGTTTTACTAATTTGCTTTTGGGAGAAGAATTATTCCAATGTGTGTGTGTGTGTGTGTGTGTGTTTTTTTTTTTTTTTGTTTGANATAAAATGAGTAACTTGAATGGTTTAAATTATCACATATGGAAATGAAATGGAGGATCTTTTTTATGTGAAAGTTTATTACCAACTGGTGTTTACTGCTGAAAAACCAAATAACAAGTCAGATGAAAACGGAGTTCGTTGCATCGACAAGTTTGTGGGTATATCAGGCAGTAGATAGATGATAATGTTTTGAACCATGTTAGTTGGAAGACACATGCTCGTACTCTATGAAGTAAGTTTGAACAGTTATATGCTAGAAATACTGGAAATAATAAAATGTTTCTGATTAAACAGATGATAGCATTGAGATACCAAGATGGAACTCCTTTAACTGATCATTTGAATACATTCCAAGGAATTATTAATCAGTTAGCTGGAATGGGTATTAAGTTTGACGATGAGATTCAAGGGTAATGGTTGCTTGGCTCATTACGGACTTATAAGAGATGTTCAGAACTTCGTATCTAACTCTACTCCAGATAGTGGATCTGACCAATAGTAGCATGTTAAATGGAGAGATGAGAAGAAAATCACAGGGATCTTCATAGTCAGAGGTCTTGGTTACAAAAAAGAGGACGATGAGTAAAAGCAAATGTCTAAAAACAGAGATAAAAGCAGGGGCAAGTCAAACAAGTTTGCGAATGCCGAGTGTTATCATTGTGGAAAAAATGGGGGACACATCAAGAAACATTGAAGGCAATGGAAGAAAGAAAATAAAAATGAAACGAAGAATGAAGATGATAGAGATGGTGATGATAGAGTAGCTACCGTCACTTTTGCAGACTTTCTTATTATTTATGATGATAAGATGATCAATTTTACAAGCCATAAGACCAATTGGGTGATTGATAGTGGGTGCCTTCATTCATGCTACATCGCGGAAGGATTTCTTTACATCCTCTAAATCTGGTGATTTCGGAAATTGTAAAGATGGGTAATGATGGCTTTGTTAAAGTTAATGGTATTGAAGATGAGTGTTTGGAGATGAGTAATGGTTCAATGTTGGTTCTTAAATTCCAAGCATGCGTTTAAACTTGATTTCTACAAGAAAACTTGATGATGATGGGTATGACAATACCTTTAGTAATGGCCAATGGAAACTCACTCGGGGCACTATGGTTATGACTTGAGGCAAAAAGGTCTCTACATTGTATGTTTTACAGGCAAAGCTCTCCTGTGACAAGTAGAGCTATTGCATAAGAGACTTGCTCACACGAGTGATAAAAGATTAGCTATATTGGGAAAGAAAAGTATACTAAGTGGAAAATGTGTACTCATTGTTTGTCTAAGAAGCAGAATAGAGTCTCTTTCAAGAATTTCTATCCTTCAGTAGAGTCAGAAATACTAGATTTAGTTTTCAGATTTATGTAGTCCTATGAAGACGAGAACACTTGGAGGCTCCAGTTACTTTATAATTTTCATAGATGATCATTAAAGGAAATTATGGGTTTATACCTTGAAGACAAAAGACCAAGTGTTAACAATGTTTAAGCAATTCCAGGCCCTGATTGAGAGACAAACTGGGAAGAAATTGAGGTGCATCCGAACGATAATGAGGTAGAGTATTTTGTTCATTTTGATGAGTATTGCAGAGAGCAAGGAATTCAGCATCCAAAGACTACTCTAAATATTCCTCAGCTAAACGGCATAGCTGAAAGGATGAACAAAACAGTGGTTAAGGGAGTGAGATTTTTACTTTTTCAAGCCCAGTTGCCAAGATTCTTTTGGGGTGAGGCATTGAGCATGATCGTACATGTGTTGAATCTTACACCTTATGTTCCCTTACAGTATGATGTACCGATAGAGTTTGGAATGGTAAGGATGTTTCCTATAATCACTTATGTGTGTCCAGGTGTAAAGCATTTGTGCATCTTTTTAAAGATGAGAGGTCCAAGCTTGATGTGAAAACATGACAATGTGTATTCCTTGGTTATGGTCAAGATAAGTTTTGGACACAAGATTTATGATCCAATTGAGAAGAAAATTTTGAGAAGCAGAGATGTCGTGTTTGTTGAAGATCAGACGATTCAGGATATCGAGAAAGCAAAGAAATTTGTACCTAGTTTGATTGATTTTGATCTGATTCCTATGAAGAATTTGCCAACTCAAGTTAAGATGATGTTCAAGATGACCACTGAATATAGGTGATGTTGATGCTCTATTGCAGGCTCAAGCATATGGTAAGACTGATGAGTAATTGATAGTGCAAGATATCACACCAAAAGCTCCAGTAGAGGTTCTACTTAGGAGGTCTACCAGAGATTGACATTCTTCCACACGGTATTCAGTAGAGAAGTATGTGTTATTAACTAACGAGGGAGAGCCTGAGAGTTATACAGAAGTCATGAAGATGAACATAAGGATGAGTGGGTTGAGGCAATGCAAGATGAAATGAAATCGTTGCATGATAACCACACATTCGAGTTAGTGAAACTACCTAAGGGTAAAAGAGCTTTGAAGAATAGATGGATCTATAGGGTAAAGCAAAATAAGTTCACTTCACAACCACTTGTATAAAGCTATATTGGTTGTAAAATGAATTGGTCAGAGAAAATGTGTTGATTTTGACGAGATCTTCTTTCCAATTGTTAAGATGTCATCTATTCCCATTGTTCTTGGCCAACAGCTAGTCTGACTTAGAAGTTGAACAGATGGATCTAAAAACTGCCTTCCTTTATGGTAATTTGGAAGAGGAGATTTATATGGAACAGTCACAGGGTTTTAAAGTGAAAAGGGAGAGATGATAATGTATGCAAGTTGAAGAAAAGTCTTTATGATCTGAAGCAAATATCGAGACAATGGTACAAGAAGTTTGAATTTGTTGTGGAGGAACAAAGTTGTAAGAAAATAACTTTTGATCACTGTGTATTTGTTCAGAAATTTTCTGATGATGATTTTATCATTTTATTACTCTATGTTGATGATATGTTAGTTGTTGGTAGAAATGCTTCAAGAATTGAGAGGTTGAAGAAATAGTTTAGTAAGTCTTTTGCTATGAAGGACTTGGGGCAAGGAAATAAGATCTTTGGCATGAGAATCAGTTGTGATAAGAGTGCCCAAAAGTTATATCTGTCACAGGAGAAGTACATTAAGAAAGTGCTTGAGAGTTTTAGTATGGACAAGATTAAAGTGGTTAGCTCTCCTCTTGCTACGCACTTCGAATTAAGCATTGAACATTGTCATTCTACAGATAAGGAAAATGAAGACATGGAAAGAGTTTCTTACGCCTCAGCAGTAGGAAGTTTGATATATGTAATGGTCTGCACAAGACAAGATATAGCCCATGCAGTTGGCGTAGTTAGTCGTTTCCTATCAAATCTAGGAAGAGAGCATATGAATGCTGTTAAATGGATCATGAGGTATCTTCGAGGTACTTTCAGTTTGAGACTTGGTTTTGGAAATGGACTATCGTTGTTAATTGGCTACATAGATGCAGATATGGTAGGAGATGTTGATACCCGCAAATCTACATTGGGCTATTTGATCACTTTTGCGGTGGGGCTATAAGTTGGCGATCAAAACTTCAAAAGTGTATTTCCCTTTCTAAGACAGACAAAATTTATTGCAACAACATAGGCAACTAAACTGTTGTTATGGGAAAATAAATTCACAAGAGAACTTGGTTTCAAGCAGCAGAGGTATATGTAATTTTGTAATAGCCAGAGTTCTATTCATTTTACTAGAAATTTCAATTTCCATGCAAAATCGAAGCACATTGATGTACGATATCATTGGATTGAATGAGAAGTTGCTGAACTTGAGAAAGTTCATACTAATCATAATGGTTTTGAAATGTTGACAAAGACACTACTAAAGAAAAAGATTAAATATTTTTTTTCAATTGCTTGAATGTCGAATTCCTCCTCATAGTTGGAAGTGGGAGATTTATTGAGTTATTTCCTCTTATGATGAGGAAAGTTCATGTTTGAGGTCTTATATTATAGCCTAAAGCTCATTAGGTTGTTAACTTTAATGATGAATATAGATACAAGAAAATTGGAGAAAATTGGAGTTCAATCCGTTTTTGAAAAGGAAGGAAAAACAGTTTTTTTTCCCTACGCCCAAATTTCATCAAAACTTCGGTCCCGAGTCTTTCGTGGTTCAATCGAGCTGAAATTTGAAGTAGATGTTCACAAGATACAAAACTACAATTTGAACAGTGGAGATTGAATTTTGAGTTCGGGAACATTGGTTAATGTGCGTGAAAAGTAATTGAATTTGTTGGTATTTTTTTCTATTTCATATTGTTTTGTCAAAATCTTTGTTATCTTAAAGAAATATACGTTGTAGCGATTAGTTGTGATTAGAGAAGACTTTGTACACTCGTTATTTGATTGATAGTAGATGTTTTAACTGGACTTGGCCTCGAGTTTTTATTCCTCACATCGAGGAAGCTATTCTACATGGTTTGGTGTGATTGATTTTTTAGAAATATTTTCGACATATAGAATTATTAGGAAATGCATTTTACTTATTTACTTTTGGAAGAAGAATTATTGTGTTGCATATTTATTTATTTGTCTCTCTCTACATACTATGTAGTACTACTAGTGTACATGGACAGTGTGATCGACGATGTGCAATTTATTAAAATAAAAATAATTTTTACTGTCGATTTTACGTTACACAGCAATAATCGAAAGGGAGAAACGTATGCCAAGGTCCAAAATTCCAAGAACCACGCTACTCTTCACTCGACGGCGTCAGAAACTGCAGGAGCCTGCCGTCATCTTCATCAAATCCCTAAACCCCACGCTACCCTCCTTCTCTTCTCCCACGATATTCCCCCATTATTTTACATTTCCCCATAAACATATCTCCAAGGAAAGTAATTTCAGAAAGTTAAAAATTATTTATTTATTAACTCTGTTGAGGACACAACTGGATATGCATCTGGGTACAATCGTATTATATTTATTTAATTTTTTCTATTTCGAAATTATTACAGATTGTTCTAGATTTTGCATAAATCTAAATCAAAATTGATGCAATAATCTCTATTTTAAACTCCGATATTATCTTTTTTTTTTTCTACTTTAGGAGAAAAATATATAAAAAGGTTAGGAATTTCTTGGACAAAACTTTCAAAGTTTTTCTTTAAGAAGTGAAGCTAATCCGGTGACCACCACCTTGTTTCCGGCGTCGGAAATCTTGGGTTTTACTGCCGGAATCTGCCACGTCATCACCGGCTGGCAATATATCTTTTCCCCCTCGCCGGAAACTTTTGCTGGAGATGAAGGCAATTTGGGCTTGAAATCAGACTCTCCAAAAATCAAATCCAGTTCCCCAAACTCACCTTCCAAAACCTCCTCCGTAGCCTCCGCCTCATCGTTGACACCTTCTTCCACCGGTTCGTATTTAGCTCCGGCACCGGTCGGCATCTCAACGACATCGTTTGGGAGGAGTCTCTGCTGAATTCGTGTGTAAGGGCTGAACCATTTGGATTTCATGTATTCGGTTCTACGCCACGGCGCGATATGCATTCCTTTCTTCTTAAGGCTTTGCCAGGCGGCCTCCGACACTATTGAAACAATTTGTAGAAGCCTATCGGGTTTACCAACGAAAATATTCGGTAGAGACTGTAGAATCCCCTTGTAACTGCTTGTTGATCGAGCTATTTCGAACTCCGATCTTAAATCTATGTCGATTATCAGCCTCTCCCCTTCCGCTATCACATCGATATACACATACTCGCCTACACATATAAAAACCGCCATAAATGATCGGATTCCAAATAGGCAATGAAAATTGATCAAATTATGAATTAAAATTGATGAATTTCGTACCAGCTGGAATGGAGGAAGATTTTTCCCATTTGGATTTGCAAATGGAGGAGTTGTAACCAAGAGCAACAAGACCATCGGTGACGATTTTCCTCAAATCGTCTTTGCGCTTACAAGTTTTATTCTTTTCCACCATTTTCGAAAGGTCGGCTAGCAGATTCCTCTCCACAACACTCGCACAAGGTACCAAACTCTACAAAAACACCATAACGTCGTCAATATAAACTGATTTAGAGGCCAAAGGCTATGTGTTAGAGAATCAATCGATATTAATATGTACCTTGAGCGTATCAGAAGGGTCGTTGAAGGAAGAGTTTGTTGTGGAGTCAAAGAAAGAATCAAATTCATCATCGGAGCTGTCATTGCTGTTACCGTTGAAGCAATTGCAGCGGTTGCGGCCATATTTGGCAGAAGTCGCCACTGATTGCTTCTCTTGGGTATCTTCAATGAAATTCTGAACCATTTTGTCCAGCAAAACTGAGCTCGGCTCAAACTCCGGCACTGCGGCTTCACCACCGGCGGCTGGCTTCTCGGTCAACGAAATCCTAACACTGTTAAAAGGCCGATCGAAAAGTCGCTTTAGTCTCGATTTAAACACAGGTGGCTTCACGGTGTCGTTCCGTATGGACGACTCTCCGTATACTTGCGAATCGATCGGCTGAATTCTCATCGGAAAAGGCATTTTCTACAATCGTACTGTGCTTAATTATACTCCCTGTTATGTCAGTTGAATTCTCGGAGCTCTTAATAACTACAGTACTAGCTTTGCGTGTCAAGGAATTAAAAAAAAAAACTCTGAATACTTTTCAAAAGCAAAATACTCGAAGCTAAAGTGAAAAATCCCCAATCTCAATGCTTCAAATTCTGCTTTTTCTCTCCTATCATCATCATCATCATCATCTCTCACAAATGGAACAAAACTTCCCAATAATTTAACATCTAATATATACTGAATAAAAAATAAAAGAAAAATCCTCCGTTCTTAGATTTGCTATAAACAGGTATGAGTTATTTTGTCAGATGAGTTAGTTAGGACTTTTCATGTAAAACATGACTGTAATGAAAGGAGGCAAGAGGACAGTATTCGTGGAGTAAGGAATCAGAATCGGCTGCCGGAATACACATTTTCCGGCGAGCTTGATATCGCCAGCGGGAATGTAAGTTACTTTGCTGTGTATGGCGTGTGCTTTAAGTGAAGCCAAAAGAAAAAATTAGTGGGTTTATATAGGGGAGGAAGTTTGCTGACTAGGATTGGACTCTTACGTGTCGTCCCATGTGTCACCAACGTGGCATAGAATGGCTTAAAATCCGGGTTCGGATCGCGCGACAGGAGTTTGAGATTTTTGTAAAATGAAGCTGGTCTGGACCATACACGTGTCAACTTACAAAGATTGAAATTACAGAAATGCCATTGGGGAAAGTTTTGACTGCAGTGACAAGAATACTTTTCCTTGTTGTTAGTTAAATTTTTTTTTTTTTGGTTTTGAAAATCAAGCTCACCTCTTTGAAAATTCATTTTTCTTTCAATTTATTTTTATTCACATTCCTCGAATGAAATAATTTTACATGTAATTAAATTTTTTTTTCTACTTTTTAGTTATGCATGTTAAAAAAAAAAAAATTCACTACTACAAAATATATTTTCCCTAAAAATGGCCGCAAAAACCATTAAAAGTTATTTTATGTTCATGCTGCTATTATGTCTTCTTTTATGTAAGCCTCTATTTTATTCATTTTATTTTAAAGTAAATTTTATCGTTAAAAAAAACTCATTTCTTAAGCAAAAGACAAAATTTGCCTACCTAACATTAGTTTTGCATTTTTATTTCGAAGTTTTCTTTCTTTTTTTTTTTTCTTCGTTTAGAAACGAAGCAACTTAACATCATACAATTTTTTTATATTAAAAATGGTAGAATTCTTATTTTTAAGTTATTCTTTTTATATAAATCATCAAAATTACTTTTGACAAAGTAAAACTAACTTCCGTGTTAGGTACTTTTGAAAGTTAATTTCTAACATGTTCAATAATAGGTGATGCCGATTGATTTTGTATGCCCTTGAAATGGTGGCAATTGGAACAACTAACCTGCACAAAGAAGGGATTGGAAACTCATTCTCAATTGCCCTTTAGTGTATGATAAATTTTAATATTTTCTTGGAGTATATATGAAGAAAATAAAACTTGCGTTATATGAAAGTTATCATGGTTGATTTTAAATTCATCTATATTTATACTCTGCTTTACAACTTTATTTACGCTCTTTCACATGGAAACATCCACTGCACAGACCTCCTTCACGTTCGAGGGAATGTAAACAAAGTTGTCATGGTTGATGTATATATAGCATTATTTTAATTTTTATATTGTGTTTAGCCTTCTTTCTATATAGAGACTCTACCAAGATGGCATGGCAAAGAACAGTCCCAATCATGTGGGACATATGTCTTAGGATTTTTGTAATATGTAACAAGAATTGAAGTTAGTAGAGGAAATTGTTACTACGAATCTTTGTAGGAGTAGAGGGTAATTGTCATTAGTTGATCATCCCTCAAAAGGCACAGAGTAGTGTCCTCGTGGTAGTTGTTTGTTTATCCTTTATAACTAGTTGATTGTTGCACCAAGTGTTACATAACTATTAATTCCACTAATCAGCCGTTCTAATATTCAAACCCATTGATGGTCGAAACAAGCATGTCGTGCCCCCATACGTCTAATCACGGTGCTATTGATTGTACTTGACAACTAGGATGGTATCTTTACCAATCAATCCTTGTTTTGATATATTTGTCAATTGAGGTGTGTCTATCACAGTTTTGTTTGGCTGATTGAGTGCTAGTTATTAATCCTCGAAAAATTTGATATCATCATTAGCCCATACTCTCATTGATCCTTGATCAATCTAGGGAAAAATCGCGAGCCACTTCGCTAGTCAATGAGATAAATACTCTTGGGAAATTGAAACTAAAATTTTACTTTGATACATGTGGCATTTTAGGACTCTATGTACATGTTTAATCACCATCAAAATGATGGTCGGGTATATTTCGATTCTCACAACTCGAACAAAATGTCAACATGTCATTACCAGTAGCTTTTTTACTTAGGGTTAATCTAGAAATGAGGTATTGGCTCTAAAGTGGCGAATTTTTTTTTTTCAAATTCTACACAACGTGAAGAATCACGTAGCAACGAATACTACGCAACCCATAACGAGATTGAAAATCCTAAGAAAGTCCAAAGAATAATCCCGATTTTGAATTTAAACTAAAAATTAATGAACCAAGCAACCAAACAAAAACAAAATTTGAGTGACCTCTTGATTACACAACACGTGATCCGCACTCGGTGTTGAACGCCACAAGAATCATCTTGATAAGTTCAGAATATTCTAAGAAGAACAAGGTTTTAAGAGCACAATAGCTTCTCGAATATATCTCAATAATAAATTTGTCAAAATGTCCTTCCAATTATTAATAACCAAGTATTTATATGACAAGCCTAAAAACCCTAATTGTACCAGAATTAAGTTATTAAAATAACAAAAGATTGTAATAAATTAGAATCCTAGTGAAATAAGGAAAATTCGCTGAAAATGAAATTTTTACACAATGCACAATGCTGAATTTAACTTTTTTTAAGGCGTGGACATGCCTTACTGACCCGAACGGATGCTGAAGCGAACTTTTCTTAAGGCGTGAGCACGCCTTACTGACCCAAACGGCCAAAGACTAATAGGCGGAATTTTTGTGAAGGAATGCAAATTTTAGGTCTCCGTCTTCCTTTGTTTGAATCAAGTTGCTCCAACCCGTTTCGGCCATCCCCATCACGAAACTTGCTTCATCCTTTGCCAAGATCACCATGTCGTCAATCGTAACTTGAACAAGCAATCTCATCGCTTCTTTCACCCGCTTTGCTCTCGAACGTGTCATCGGGGCCTCCTTCTATAATCAACATGTCTCGTCTTAGGCTCGACTTCGTTGGGCTCGACTCTTGGATCATATTATCTCATCCCTCTTCAAAAGGATTTGACATCAAATCTGCACCTGCATCGAAAAGGGAGAGATCAGACACATTAAAAGTAGTTGAAACATTATACTCACCTGGAAGATCCAATTTGTATACATTATTGTTCACTTTCTCCAAGACTTGAAATTGACCATCCCCTCATGGTTGCAATTTTGATTTCCTCTGTTCTGGAAAGTGTTCATTTTTGAAATATACCCAAATCCAATCTCCTGGTTCGAATGTCATGCTTTTCCGACCCNTCATTGGGCTTGACTCTTGGATCATATCATCCTCTCTCTCTTTAAAAGGATTCGACGAATCTGCACTGCATTGAAAAGGGAGGGATCAGACACATTAAAAGTTGCTGAAACATTATACTTACCCGAAAGATCCAATTTGTATGCATTATCGTTCACTTTCTCCAAGACATGAAATGGACCATCCCCTCGTGGTTGCAACTTTGATTTCCTCTATTCTGTAAAGCGTTCCTTTTTGAAATGTAACCAAACTCAATCTCCTGGTTCGAATGTCATGCTTTTCCGACCATTAGTTGCTTGCGACGCGAAATGCTTGTTTTTACTTTCAATTTACGTCCTTACCTTTTTATGGAGTGACTTTACCAATTCGGCCTTTTTTTACCATCTAAGCTACCTCGTTCATTCATAGGTAAATGTATTAAATCAAAAGGTGTTAGTGGATTAAACCATAAACAATCTCAAATGGTGTAAACGATGTAGTAGAATGCGCGACCATATTATATGGAAACTCTATGAAAGATAAACATTTTTCCCAACTCTTCAAGTCCATATTGACTATAGTACGCAATAGTTGTGTCATGGTCCTATTTACTACCACAGTCTAACCATCGGTATGTGGATGACAAGTTGTTGAAAATATAAGTTTAGTGCCTAACTTACCCTACAAAACCTTCCAAAAATGACTAAAAAATTTTACATACCAATAGAAACTATGCTCTTAGGTACCCCAAGTAAACGCGCTATTTCTTTAAAGAATAAATATGCAATGTTTGTAACATCATCAGTCTTATGGCAAGAAATGAAGTATGCCATTTTACTAAATCTATCTACCACCACAAATATAGAATCCCGTCATTTCTTAGTCCTAGGTAAATCTAAAACAAAGTTAATAGAAATATCAACCTAAGGTTCACTAGGCACAAGTAATAATGTATATAACCCTTGTGGTAAGGCCTTAGATTGAGCTTGCTTACAAGTTATGCATCGACTACAAACGTTTTCAACATCACTTTTCATCTTAGGCTAATAAAAATGCTCCCCCAACATTTCTAAAGTCTTTTTAATCCCAAAATATCCCATCAATCCACCACTTTGTGCTTCCCTTACTAAAACTTCTCGCATTGAACAATTATGAACACACAACCTATCTTTCTGAAACAAATATCCATCCTGCTTAAAGAACTTATCTACAGCTCCTTTATTACATGATGTATAAATTTTGGAGAAATCTAAATCACTAACATACACGTCCTTAATATGTTCAAAACCAAGCAATTTAGAACTAACAGAAGTCAGTAGCACATACCTTCAAGACAATGTATCCGCTACCACATTTTCCTTACCTTACTTGTACCAGATGACATAAGGGAATGTCTCTACAAATTCCATCCA
>CAIGRB010102401.1:0-15550 GCA_903798255.1 Fraxinus quadrangulata | reverse complement strand
TGGCACGCTTGAAGCGTGATAATACTCGATTCTAATATAAAAATTTTCAAACGAAAATGAAACAATTAGCAAAGATGGTCCTATTAAGGAAACATATACTCTTGATGAGTATTTAAACATAACAAGTTTTAAAACCTTAAAAGAGATTCAGGTACCTGAAATAATGAAAATTGAGATATTTCAATAAGTTATGTCGTTACGAGAAAAATATAATTGAAAATAAAAGATTGTCGATAATATTTTTGTATATAATATACCACTTCATATTATGAATAGTGAGGATATCGAAATAAATTTTTTGAAGTATGTCGATCGAAGATATGATTGGCCAAATCAAATGACGTAATCTTATCAAATTTGAATTTATTATAGAAAGCTTGAAGTTTCTGAATTTGTAATCCGAAAATATGAATATGTATACTTTTGTGGAAAGAAAATAAGAAAAATAAAGTTGTAATATGTAATGAACAACTCTAAACATAATGAATTTTGTGGTGGGTGAAATTACATGTTCGTATCTTATTATCCTGATAATCCATGAAACCTGAAATTTAGTTACAATCAACTCATATGGCATGCCTATTAATGTTATATCTAAAGGATTTAATATGCTCGAAGCATAATTCAAGTGATATTTCAATAAGTTATGTCGTTACGAGAAAAATAGAATTGAAAATAAAAGATTGTCGACAATATTTTTATACATAATGTACCGCTTCATATTATGAATATCAAGGATATCGAAATAAATTTTTTTAGGTGTATCGATCGAAGATACGATGGCCAAATAAAAGGACGTAATCTTATCAAATTTAAAATTATTATAGAAACCTGAAGTTTCTGGATTTGTAATCCGAAAATCTAAATATGTATACTTATGTGGAAATAAAAAAAGAAAAATAAAGTTGTAATATGTAATGAACAACTCTAAACATAGTGAATTTTGTGGTGGATGAAATCACATGTTCGTATCTTATTATCCTGATAATGCAAGAAATTTGAAATTTAGTTACAATCGACTCATATAGCATAACTATTAATGTTATTTCGGAAGGATTTAACATGCTTGAAGCAAAACTCAAGTGATATGATTGCAGCCCTAGAAATTATTGTTGTTATGTCTCGTTACCGAGGCTCTAAGTGAAGATCACGTCATAGTCCACGTGAAGATACAAGTCAACAAAGGCCCAAATTGGTCAAAGCAAGAAAGTCAAAGATGCCTGAAACTCTCTACGTCGAAGACCTCCAATCCGAAGCTCCCTTGGCCGAAGCTTTCACTCCAATTTGAAACTCTCTTTGGCTGAAATTTTTGTTGTCTTTTAGAGGATCTAAAAGCAATTTTTAGGAGTGATTGATGTAAAGTTTGTAATAATGAATATCAGGTTGTCACCTAGGACGTAGGATGACTGACACATTGTCTATGTATTAAATGCACAGCAAATTAAGTGATGCGAGTCTTCGACCTGAGAGATGAGGTCACGTGATTCTTATCCAACGACTACCATTTCGGCCAGAACTCTATAAATAAGTAACTCTTATAACATTTGAATCTAATGCAACACTTTATACTTCAAATCATATTCTATCTACTCTTTTGCTTATTTCATATTTTTTGGCTTGAGTTTAAATTATTTTCATTTTGATTGAGTTGTTTGTGATTGTTTGTTAAATATGCAATCATTTTTTATCATATTATCGTGCTTGAACATTTTTATCTCATGTCATATAACATTTTCCACGTTCATAAACGTCATACTTTCCGTCCGAATCTATGGTCAAAACGTGATGAAATTTTCTTGTGTAGACGCTAGTGGACCCGTCATTTGTCGTCCGTGGAACCATTACAACGAGGTCAACAATTATCATTGTATCCCTAATCATTCTTTATAAATATAGGATTTTGATTTTCAATAAAATAAACAAAAGTATGTTGTCTTATCTCTTTTGTTCTTTTTAGTTTATAACATTTTAAAATTTTAAAATATTTTCTATCATACGTGACATTCTTTATAAATTTGTCCTACTATTATCGGTCCAAAATGACGCGCTTCAATGACAAGGACGCACCAGGAAATTTCCTGACTCAGTGCATGACTTTGGTTGACCTTAAATCAACTGTTTAATTTATAAAGCTTTTGGGTCTCAAAACTTAATTTAACCTATGTTTGGCCCCCAATTTTTCAAAAATATATTTTTGCAAAACTTATTTTCAATCATACATTCGTTCATAAATAATATTACACGTAAATTGAAGACATTTTCTTATTTTTTAACCACATGTCTTTTCAAAAAATTATTATTTCAAAACTCATTTCCCAAAAAATTTGATTTTAATGCAGCCCAAATAAGGGCTTAGTTTTAATTAAGTTATCGAATTCAAAATGTCACCATCCATCGTCTAAATTGATGAAAGTTGCATAATTCATTGTGACTTACTAACAAGCTCTTGTTTGGTGGGAATTAAAATCAGATTTTTAGTAAATTTTGATAAAAGTAATGTAATTTGTGGTTGAAAAGTTGTGGGTCCTATAAATATATGGTTAAAATTAGTTGTTGACTTTGACTTAACTATCAAATATGAGCTTTACCATTATGCCACACTAAAAAATGTTAAAATAAAAAGGGACACAATTTTTATCCATAGATATTGTCATCGTTCTTTGTTTATACATAGAGTGAAATTGATTATAATATGGTTGTCACTAAGCAACTTCTATCGATTTGGGAAATGATATGTGATATAACCCCCGGTTTGAAAATAATTATTTTCAAGTTTTTTTTCTACGTACTCATTTTTAACAACATATTTACATAATAAAATATCCCGCACGTAAACTCAATTTTTTTTCTCCTTTTTAATAACACATTCTTCAAAAAATTACTATTTAAAATTCTATTTTTCTCAAATAATGGTCGTAAAAAAGGGGGCATATTATTACAACGAAGTGAACTTTGAAATTAAATTGAAGTTTAAAAAATCAAATTGAGATAAATTAAAATTTGGTTATCCAAATGTCATTTCATCGAAAGTCCAGTGACCCCATGGAAACTTACTCTAAAAATGTCAACTTCAGGGTCGTTTAATATAATGGTATGGTAGCCATGCCCAGTCCATCCCCCTCCGTCCAACTCTTTTTAACTTAATTTTGCACTTCCTCCGCCACCGCACTTCCTCCGTCGCCTCCCACCGTCTGCGATCCGCTCTTCGGTGAAGCTTCAAATCTTTCAATTTATATGTAAAATTATGGACAAGAACATTATCAGCTCCCTGTAAAGAAAAGAAAAATATTTGTTAATTACATAGAAAACAAGAAAAACCTCGTTCCATACCCATCACCCATGGCTTCCATCGTTGAAGAAGGTAAAGTTAAAATCGGTAATAATTATCTCCAGTTTTTATTAGAACTAGAACTAGAATTTTTCTTTATCTGATTTGCATATTGTTTCTAATAGTCGGGAAGGATCTTGAAATGGGAGTCATAACTGAGCCCTCATTGCCGTCGCCGACTCCATCTCCGAGGGTTCCGGCGCTGGTGGTTTCGAATTCCGGAAAGTCATTAGCCGGATCGAACTCCGGCAAGTCATTGGTGGTTTCCAATTCCGGGAAAGCCTTGATATTGTCTAATTCCGGCAAAAAAATGGACCAATCGGGGAAGAAGAAGTACGTGAAGCAGGTGACCGGGCGGCACAATGACACGGAGCTACATCTGGCTGCGCAGAAGGGTGACGTGGCAGCAGTGAGGCAGATATTGAGTGAGATCGATGAGCAGATGCTGCAGACAACGGGTGGGGCCGAGTTTGATGCCGAACTGGCGGAGATCAGGGAAGCCGTGGTGAATGAGGTCAATGAATTGGGGGAGACTCCTCTTTTCACTGCGGCCGAGAGAGGGCATATTGATGTGGTGAGGGAGTTGCTGCCTTACACCACCAAGGAAGGGATCACCTCCAAGAACAAGTCACGCTTCGATCCCTTGCACATTGCTGCGAGTCAAGGCCATCACGGTAATAGATTTTTCATGTTCGTAGTTTAGACCAAATCAGAAGTTTCCATTGTAGATTCATCCACGTATTTGAATAGAGAAATTCGATTAGGATATAGCCGTAAAGGCAGAGATGCATGGATGTCAATAAGGGATTTGAATCAAATCAAATTACTTCCAGATTCTCCGAATATGCAATTTTATCTCAATATTTTCATATTTTCTATTTTATTTTTTAGTGTATTTGATTGATTCTGTTAATTTCAATCAAAGCTGTATTTCCATCACCTGTCTGTTACAGTTTAATTAATTGTATTCTTTGTAGATATCGTCCAGATACTGCTTGAGCATGATCCTGGGCTAAGCAAAACATTTGGTCAATCAAATGCAACTCCTTTTACTTCTGCAGCGACGAAGGGTCATCTGGCAGTTGTTAATGAATTGCTTTCAAAGGATTCAAGCTTATTAGAGATACCTAAATCAAATGGAAAGAATGCTCTACATTTGGCTGCCCGTCAAGGGCATGTGAATATTGTTAAAGCATTGCTTGAAAAGGACACTCAACTGGCAAGAAGAACCGATAAGAAAGGGCAAACCGCACTTCATATGGCTGTAAAAGGTGTTAGTTGTGAAGTTGTAAAGTTGCTTCTGCAGGCAGATGCAGCCATTGTGATGCTTCCAGACAAATTTGGCAACACTGCATTACATGTAGCCACCAGAAAAAAACGGGCTGAGGTACTAATTACTGTTTTTGCTTCTCTAATTTCTATAATTTAGTTCCTTTGGAGCCCAAGTATTATTTTTCAAATGGAAAAGCTTCAGTTTGAGATTATGCTTTGCACCAAGTTCACGCGCCTACTCAACTGCACTTCACATAGATATTTGAGAAGTGAATTCAATTCACATCAACTAGTTTATGAATATTTACCCAGCTTGCTCTTCCTATTTTTTGTCCTCAATGCCATTTTATTGTTTTTAATTGTATATTAGTTAGTGGCTTTTGCTTCAGAAGTCAGTCATTTTAGCATATGGATTTAGTTAAATTTCTTTATTGGAAATGTTCAATTTTGTAAGGACAGAAAATTTAATACGACACTGTATATGTAGCATGAAGAATATAAATCTGTAGAAGATATCATTGATTCATACCTTATTGACAGCATTTTTGGCCAAGCCTAAAAAAGAGGCAAATGTGCTACTTTTAAAAAAGTAGCTTCTAAGCTTAGCCAAACATGTTTTAGCTTTAAAAGTTATTTTAAGTAACTTTCTTTGCTAAACGTGTTTGGCTTCTCTTTCAAACTTGCTTCTTTTTCAAAACCTTTAGCACAAAAATTGGCATTTTTACATTCACCTCTTACCTACTAGTTTCTTCATTTTTAGGCTTGGCAAAATGCTCCATGGCATTGAAAAAATAACCAAGCTGGCCTGTATGAGTATTAACTGTAAAGTTAAATGCCTGTAATGATTCCTAATTGATTCAAACATGCAATCTGCGCTGCCATCTGCTTTTTGGAAATTCAATTGTATAATTACAGATTGAATAAGTTGGTAATTTATTTTAGAAATTTTTACAATATGCCCTCCTCTTGAATTTTCACTCTTTATCCCATGTTTGGTACACATTAAAATTTTCATTCTAATTTTTCTACTCATTTTCAACAACACATTTTTCAATAAAATAATTATTTCCATCACATCAATAACTTTTCCTCTTTTTGAACCACACATTCTCCATCAATCTACTATTCCAGAATACATTCTTCCAAAATAATGTGGCTCAAACACACCCTTAATTTCATTTTTAAGTGTGTGGCTATGGAACTTGACAAGATATATTTTGTATGGATAAAGATTCACTGCATTGAACTTTGCATGATATGATGGTCCAAATGTGCCTGTGTGATGGGATATTCTTTAACCTGAGTATAGGTTTCTGGTTTTAAATATATATTGATGACGTGGCTTTCTGTAACTGTTCTGTTTCTCAATCTCATTTTAGCAAGGCAAATAATTGTGTTAATGTGATTATTCTGACTATTGTAGATTGTGCACGAGCTATTACTGCTCCGTGACACAAATGTCAATGCATTGACAAGAGAACATGAAACAGCCCTTGACATAGCTGAAAATCTCTCTCTATCAGAAGAAAGTGCTGAAATAAAAGACTGCTTAATTCGATATGGTGCTGTCAGAGCCAATGAATTGAACCAGCCGCGGGATGAGCTTCGGAAAACTGTTTCAGAAATCAAGAAAAATGTCCACACTCAGCTCGAACAAGCTCGTAAAACCAACAAAAACATGAATGGCATTGCCAAAGAGCTTAGGAAGCTCCACAGAGAAGGGATTAATAATGCCACTAATTCAGTCACTGTGGTGGCTGTGCTATTTGCAACAGTTGCTTTTGCTGCCATTTTCACAGTTCCTGGAGGTGATGATGACAAGGGGATGGCTGTGACAGTGAGCAGTCCATCTTTCAAGGTTTTCTTCATTTCTAATGCTGTTGCCCTTTTCACCTCTTTGGCTGTTGTGGTAGTGCAAATTACTGTAGTCAGAGGTGAAATAAAATCCGAGAGACGAGTTGTCGAGGTTATCAATAAGTTAATGTGGTTGGCTTCTGTTTGCACTACTGTGGCTTTTATTGCTTCATCTTATATTGTTGTCGGGAAGCATAATAAGTGGGCTGCTATTCTTGTCACCGTCATAGGAGGAGTTATTATGGCTGGGGTTCTTTGTACCATGACGTATTACGTGGTGAAATCTAGAAGGATACGGAAAGTGAGGAAGAAAGAAAAGTATTCGAGGAGTGGAACTAACTCATGGTATCACTCAGATTATTCCGAGGCTGAGGTAAACCCAATTTATGCAATCTGATGCAGCCATGGGCTTGAGACTGGCATCCTCTGGGCTCTGTCCCACGTGATGATAATATCAAGAATATAACCTGTTCGAGAATGCAATGTGACATTTACATAATCTAATCGGTGGATACGAGACTAACAGTTTGTGCTATGTTGTAACTAGAGGATGTTTCATGGAACTGACGTATAAGAGTATACACTAGAATTGACTATGTGGTTGAGATTTAAAGGTTGATCCGAACATCATGTGTATGTGACACAGGGCAGATAAAACATCTTGTGCTCTAAAGGTCTTTGTATTGTTCAAGATATACCACAATAATGTCAAAACTTTTGCTTACATAAAACTCATTTTGATTTTGTTGATGCTGATCAACCGAGTCTTTGTACTAAACTAATTTGGTTGAACACAGTGTCATTTCTCATGTAAATCTAAATATCTGCAATTTGCTATGTGATTTCTGTATTTCAAGTGCCAATTGAAGATATGGAAAGAATAATTTCTATGATATTTTTCTAATAGTGTGTGGTTATTTTTCTTAATAGTTAATTGTATAATTATTATGCAATATTTCATTTTAGAATTATTTATAGCCCTATAAATAGGGTCTTTTACTTTGTAATAAAAACAAGTTTATTATATACAATTTATAATATTCTTCATATGGTATCAAATCAGTTTCGATCCTAAACAAATTAATCTTTGAATTTCGTTTCCGGCGAGCGGTCTTGAGCCGCTTGTCCAGTTACCAATGTTTTTTTTTTTTTGTTCGGAGTTGGGTATTTTTTCCTCTTAAGCTTTTTTGGAGTCTCCTCAGTTTTTAGTAATCTGGAATTTGGTCCAGTTTATTTGGAATTTGATTTAGTATATGTCCAGTTCATCTAAAATTTGATTTGGTGTTAGTTGGGTGTATCTGAAATTTGAAATTTGCATCCAATTTATTTGATATTTGTCGAGCTGGAATTTGAAATTTGCGTCCAGTTCATTTGGTATTTGTCGAGCTAGTATTTGAAATTTGCATCCAATCAATTTAGATATGAAATTTGCATCCATTTAGTTTAGTAGTGGATGCGTTGGTTACTTGCAGATATGGGTGTTCCTTCTTCCTCTCCAACCTGTATTGAGATTGACTATCATCTGATTTCTTCTTCAAGTCTTGGTGATGGTTTGGTTAGATTGGTGGATGATGATTTTTCATTATCATCCACTTTGAGTTATTTGTTCGACTTGGTTGATNCTGCTACACCATATTGAGTTTGAGGGAGGGTGTTGAAGATATGGAAAGAATAATTTCTATGATATTTTTCTAATAGTGTATGGTTATTTTTCTTAATAATTGATTGTATAATCATTATACAATATTTCTTTTTAGAGTTATTTATAGCCCTATAAATATGGTCGTTTACTTTGTAATAAAAACAAATTTATTATATATAATTTATAATATTCTTCACACTGATCAACCAAGTCTTTGTACTAAACTAATTTGGTTGAAGACAGTGTTCTTTCTCATGTAAATCTAAATATGTGTAATTTGCTATGTGATTTCTGTATTTCAAGTGCTAATGGTAATTCTATGTTCTGAATTAATCTGCTATATTGAATTTAAACGCGCTACTTGTGGGCATAAGTTTGAGAGGTGATGATCCAATTTAGTCGAAGAATTTTGATATGATTTATTCTGCAGTGTCCTATTCTATCTGAATTCTCAATCTCATAGTTCTCTTAAGACAGCCATTGTCATGGTCACTCACCAGCCAGGGGGGAGCTAGCACCCAGTGAGCCCCTGCGGTTACCTGTGCTGACTCCGATGGAATTTTTTTTCTTATATTACTGCAACTCGAACGGTTGTCTAGTGGCCACCCTTTGTTCACCTGGATTCCTGGATTTGACACCACGACACCTGTGAAAAATAAACTTGTTTAGGTTGCTCGTGGCAAACGGTGTGTAAAGCGGATTGGAAATGCCGGACCACATGCCCATGTTAGGAAGTCGTGAAGGTTTGCATGCACAAGCGGGCTTTTTTCTTTATCGAACAAAATGGCTACTTTTGGCCCCCAGGCAATAATGATAACCACAACTGCAGAAATGATTGAAAATATTGACTAGTCTCCTAGCTTTCAATTTTGAATCATGCTACATGTATAACATTGGTTGACAGCATTGGGTGACAACATCCTATTTGACATCATCATATCCATCCATTTTAAAAAACTGTTTTCTAAATTACATGCTAGGATTTTGACAATACATGGTTGTCAACCATTGTTGTCAACAAATGTTGTACACTTAGCTTTATTCATCAAATTTCGAATGTGATTGGTCTTTTGTTAGTACTCGAAAAGAGCAAAAATTCGTATTGCTACATCTACTGAAATGATGGGATTTGTATCGATGAATGTTATTGAATTATTTATCCCTCCTTGTGCTCATCAATTTTTCATAGTTGAGTTTAAACAAATTTCTGGACTTCAGTACTTAAGTACCTTCACATTTTTAGTGAAGTCCAGATATCAGTTCCTGAGTGTTCGCTTTCAAGCATTTTCAAATGCATTGAACCAACTTTCTGTATTTATTCCTTTAATTTGAAAGCCTGGACCATGGCCTAAATGTAAAGGAAGTGAATCAGTGAAAAAGAGGGTCAATCCAAAAGTGCCGAAACAACAGCACAAAGTAATGGGCACATCACATGGTCCTGCAATCAAAACCAAAGTTTCCATGTCTTGTTTTACAAACTAACAACTTTCACTCACCTTATCTTCCATTGTGTCTTCTTTCCTTTACGACGGTACACACAAAACCATACATACAAATTATGTATGTATGAGTTTAGTGTATGTTTTATATGGCCTTGTACTTCATGTTATGTCATGGAAGTTTTAAAAGATAATTTGTAAAAGGCTCTAAACGATGGATAAGGCATTCATAAATACTATGGTCGTGCTTTTATTATAGTGGTCGTGATCCTCCTGATAAAGAGATGATCGAAGTTCCAACTTTGAGAGACAAATGAGAAATTTATTTATGGAAAAGTTACAATCCCCGCCAAGAAATGCCTTCATCTAGACTACTGAGACCAAAACCATTAGTTTAGTTGATTTCTTCGAAAGTAGCGATGATGTAGAGATGAAATTTGACACCAAGGAAGAAGCAGCAGATATTCTCTTTTCTTGATATCATTCTCTCAAGCAGATGCTGTGGAAAAGGTCACGATGTATAAAGCTTCACAGTGTGGTGCCAAGAATAAAATTAGATGAATAGAATGCTGCTGGTTCCTTGTATTTCTCCTAACTTTGGCAATACTTAATGCCCCACAACTGTCTGGTCCTATACATTGCCACGGATGTTCTTGTATCCTTTTTCATTTTGTAAAGTATATGCACCTACCACCATGGTTATTTGATGCTTAATTTGTCATATAAATGTTGGAAATGAACAGAGATGACTTGACTCAACGAGTGTGGAGCTGTTAAGATCATCTCCTTGTTTTCTTGTTCGGTTGTGCTAGAAACTATGAAGTCAATATGATTGATATTATGGAAATAATCTCAGTAAATCAGGAAATATAACTGTGAATATTACGGAAATCATTTGAACTTCATAATTTTAGCTATATATAACTCAGTCAGCTGTGTTATGGTAAGAAACTATATAGCCCCTGTTTGTTTCCAATTTTAATGAAAATTTGTACCGTTGCAATGGAAAGCAGCCGCTTTTGTAACCATCACAGTGGGACCCATTTGTTTGAAAAAAGGGTCAAAAAATCCATTCTTCTGTTAAAATAATGGGAAACAAATGGGTCCATAGTAAGGACCTTGCCTACGCCAATCTAAAAGACCAACTCGTGGTCGTTAAGAAAGCAAAGCTCGCTTGGGGGAAGTAGCTTGCGCTTTAGGATTAGGGGAGGATCATAATTTGTAAAAAGACAGTTTTGCAAAGCTAAGATATATTTTTCCTGAGTAGTAAGAAGTTATCTTCACTAGCAAACTGCTAAATATTTTTTTGAGTTGGTAAAGGAATTGAACTGACGAACAAATCTGAGCTTGCTTATGAATTTTGGAATATTTGGTTTATAGTACTGTAGGACTCGATAGTAAAATAAACTAGATTTTATTTTCTTATTACTGTTTAGAGTTGTTAAGTCTGCCTTATCAAACATGATATTAATGGATAAGCCATCGCCCCATCAGTCACTAATTTAAACGCACTATCACTTCTTAACCTGAAATGCAATGGCTGGGGAGAGCAAAGGTTCATTTTTTTTAAAGTAATCATCGGAAAGATCTAGTGGAGACAGGGTGGGACCTATAGCTCAGAAGATTAGAGCACGTGGCTATGAACTATCGGGGGTTCAAATCCCTCACCCACAACTGGCCCAAAAGGGACTTACCTTTCTCTCTAGGAGCAGGAAGATCATGATCACTTTTCAGTGAATATTTGGCCTCAAAAGTTTCTTGAAGCAGATGAGGTTGTTTAACTGGTAGGAAGAAAAATAGTTTAAAATGCTTTAGATTGAAGTGTACTTCAGTGAAATATTAATAACTTGGTTGCCGATATTTTTCTTAGTATCACAATGCCAAGAATCAGGATAGCATATATGGTTTTTGAACTTATGTTGTGTCATTATCAGCAATTAGGAATACATGGTTTATGGTGATTTTTCTGCTTATGAAATTGTGTGTTTTGATTCAAGAAATTGATTTGTACAAGCTAAATTGAGATGCTCAGACAGTGGGGTCACAGATTCATTTGGCAAAGCTCAATCCAACTCCTCCAGGATGCAGCTGGTATAGGATATGAAATAGCTCAAGAGTTAAAAACGCCGTTAGTCAACAAACTTATATCGAAGTTTCACTTTGGTTACCTAACTATTATTTTCCAACTCGATCACTTAATTTCATTTTTGTTTCAATTATACATTGACGGAAGATCTAACGTGACAGGCAGAAAAGCAAACATGGGCTTGGAAAAACTATCATTCTATCACTAACTATAAACAGTTGTACCCTTGTATGAAATGAATCCAAATGCTGTTGTTGTAAGAGTAAGATATTCACAGATTCTAGCTAGTTTCAAGGCAAGAAATGTTAGAAATGATATTTCATCTTCATGATCTGGTCTTATAACCATTCGATAATTTGAAAAATGGAGAAGGCCTGAAAATTACATACTTTAGTTGCAGGGAAGGACAATGTCAAAAATTGAGTGCCAAAAAGTATCTGGAAATTACAGTATTCAAAGAAGTAGAGACTAGAAAGGTTAACTTTTTTCCTGAAAAGGTGTTCAATATAGATGTCTGTGAAAGTTTTTTTCTTCATATTTTGACTTCTTTTCATAATCTAAAAATATGTTAATCTTGTTTTCTTTTACTTCCCTTTTATTAGCTTTGGCTAGTTTCAAGATTAGTATATCAAAAAAAGTTTCTTTCTGCTTTGTTATGACTGAGATCTTTTGGACTCCTAATTAGCAGAGGCTTCACTAAACTTGTGCAGCAGTGGACTTGACCCACTCTATAGCTTATGCTTTTTTTCTTAACTTTTTGGCTTTCGCATTCTTGTTTTTGGTATGTTGTTATGAGCAGATAAGGGATCGGTTTTGGGCCTTATGTATGGGTCGAATCATGATAAAGACGGTTCAATGGCCGTATAATTTCCAAGTGGAAAGTCGTCTACTTGCAAAGTAGATGGAGTGGTGATTAAGCTCGTCTTCTGCCAACATACATCTTATGGCATAGTGTGATTAACTCTGAATTCCTTATTCCGAATTGGAAATCGAAGAAGGAATGGAGCTGACAGTCTGAAAGAAAACACTCATAAGCATACATATATAAATTGTATGTCTACACAGTAATACACCAAGAAACTATTCCTAATTGAGCACTAAGAGAAATTTAGCACTAGAATGGACTTTTTATTTCTTTCCCCTGGGACATTGAAAAACTTAAATGCTGCAAACATCTAGTCTCTGTTGATAATTGGAAGCAGGGATTTCAGGCAACGAAGAAAATCCAGATGTATTTCTTGAATCAAAGAACACTTGGGACTTTTTGCAGTGAGCAATGGCTGCCTCAATTGAACCATCAATTTCTGTTGCACTGCTACTTCTCTTGCGGAAGTGAAACTCATGAAAAGCATTCAAATTAAACGAGCAAGATGAGGATAAAGAAGAAGCACCAGATGAAGAATTAGACGAAGATGAAGACGAGCACTTATTTTTTGTTGCTCCTGAGAATGAGGACCTCCTATGGACATAATTGTCCTCATGAATCCCCTCCTTCTCAATGCTCTTCATTATAGTAGCTAGACTTGGATATGCAGCAGCTCCTTCAATATGTCCTAGTGACTTCTTATTTTTGAACAAATTTCCAGGTTCTACATTGCAAGCTGCAGCCTTGGCACAGGAGGACTCATCAGATTTACTAAACAAAGATTTCAGATATGCCTTCAACTTGTGACCAAGTATAGAATTCTTAAACAGCTTAAGCTTCTCAGACCAATATTTTTTGGGATGATTACTGTGGATAAAACTGCTCAATTCAGTAGACCACTCGAAGAAATACTTGTCATCCGTGTGCAGTTCACAACTCACCCTGCAGGATTCTGATCGCGATAGATTATCTCTTGATTCTTCTAGTGGAATGCTGGAAGGTGCCTTCTCTTCTTCAAAAGCATATTTCGCTTTCGAGCTTTGGATAAGTAGTTTTTGGAGCATTCGTAAACGGGGAGAAAGATGGAGAGGCAAAAGTTTTCCTTTATAGAATAGTTCATCAGCTGGGGAATTTGTAGTTTCTTTTGGAATGAAACACAATTGGAACTCAAACTCTCTGCTCTGTGGTGGAGGAGTGTTTGCTGAACAAGAAAACAAGTCCATGTCTATGTAGTCTTCATCTGAAGAATCATATGATGGAAGAGTTGAGGCCATTGATGCTTATGGGGAGCTTAAACTTAGTGAAGGCAGTGGAAAGGCAGAGCATCCCTTAAAGAAGGGAAAGTTCCAAGTGTAAAGAAAAAAATAAAGAATTGTCAGGCTACATGGAGTAAAATAATTTCCCTCTGAAAGAGAAATTTTTGCATGGTAGTGGAATACCTTTTTTCTTTCAATCTACATAGATACATACAAGACACTAAAACAAATGATGGTCCACAAGAGTTCACATGGCCTTGAGAAAAGTCAGCTTAGAGTTAAAATTTTGTCTAACCATTAGCATTCTTGCTTAGCTAGCCTCAAGTTTCTCAACTTTACCCTAATCATGTATGGTGATGACGGGACACTTAGATATATTTATTGCTCTACGTGGGTTTGCTAACTACATCTGTGCTAGAGTTACGGAGATGTTGCTCTTACACCTGTCACGTGCTCATATTTGGGGCCTCGTCTACATGAACTAGTCATTTTGTCCACGAGTATGCCTTTGCCATGGGGGCTCAGCCATCCTCCCCTTTGACCCAGGCATTGGGGTGGGGCTCAGCCATCCTCCCCTTCCCCAAGGAAGTTCGATGCATGTCTTCTTTTCCAGATTTATGGCTTGATGCTAAGTCGGTAGTAGTTGTTAAAGTGATCTTCGTTTTTTAAGTTAATGCGCACAAGACAACTTATTGCCAACAAGGTTTCAAAAAAGGAAAAAAGGTTTGTAATTGTCAAGTTTTTTAAATTTTTTACAGCCCTTCTCATTTAACAATTTCACAGTTGAATTTTAGAGGAGGGACTTGTTATATGATTAAGACCATTTACTCTCTTCACAAACAGTTGTGACTTTTGTAGATTATCTAGAGTACAAATTTCAACCGACAAACTCATTTGTAAACCTTTAGATTTTAATAATTGAAGATTTAACATCATAATTTCATCTTTTGTGACCGTAATTGAATCACCGTAATGGACCTACGAGCGCAAGACCCATCCCAACCCGATGCACACATGCAAAGTGCTAAATATACCTCTAAAGCGCCACAATGCGCCTACACTCCGTGCATATGTGGGTGCTTCCAACCGCGATGGCCTTGCTCATACTCACTAAATTAATCTGAATTAAAATTGAGAACTTATATATTTTCTATTAATGTGAATTAAGATTATCTAAAAGATAAGGTCGAAGATGAAAATTTTCTTAGTAATAAATTATTATGCGAATTATAATTAGATCTGCTTAATAAAGGATGGGGCATTTCACTTGAGTCCAAAAAAATTCATTTTTTTCCTAATTATGATTGAGAATTAATTCCTTTTGGGGGGTAATTTGTTTGCTACATCTCAACAAAAAAAAAAGGCTGAGGCCCCCTCTGTTAATGCATCGGGAAATATCTGCAAATAACCCAAATAAAAGGTAATATTTCCAATGCCTTTGACTAATTTAAACAAATGAAACTACTTAAAATACCCCCAATATAAAAATTTCAATCAAGCCATTATAATATAAAAGATTTCTAAGAAACTCTTAAAAATTCCACTATAATTTTATAACCCTTTAATTTTATTTTGAGAACCTTTAATTTTCTTTTAGATTTATTTGTTTTTAGATTTATTTGATTTTTGTTCTCTCAAAGTAACACCCCCCAATTGGTATTAGAGCCATAGAGATCATGAAAATTATAATTACAAAATTAGATAAATATTATAAATTAAAAGAGGAAAGAGGATGTTATATATTTTTAGAACCTATTCCTAATAGATTAAAAATAATCACATTAATTGTAATTAAAAAACTACCTAGA
>CAIGRB010102397.1:0-15281 GCA_903798255.1 Fraxinus quadrangulata | reverse complement strand
TTATAGTTTAGTTCATCATCTTCTTTTGTTATTTTCATTGTTGAATTTAATTTTGATTCTGTTTTCATTTATTGTGTTGCTGGTTTTAATCTAGGTTTCTTCTCCATTTCCTCTCATATGGAAAATATTTCCCAACAGTGAGTGGGTCAATGAATTTTCAAAACAGACTGAATGGAAGAAGATTAAGCAAGAATTGAAAGCTTTCAATTCGTTCACACTCTTCGAGAATTTTTTTAAAAATCAACTCCAAGATCCCCAAAAGGAAAATGACATCTTCTGGTAATTTTGATACCTCAAAAAATGCAACATCTCCTTCTCCATTGCTACAAGATGATTAGGAAATAATTAGAAGAAGTAACCATGGTATAGAAGGAAGTCTTCATGGCATCCTCCAAGTAGGTGGTGAAATGGGAAGCCTCCTCCTCCATGTAGATGGTAGTGAAGTGGGAAGCCAATGAGGTTGTGAACAGAGGAGCCACAATGAGGAAGAGGGAAGTCTCCACCTGAATGTTGGTGCTGAAAGGGAAATCCTCTAGCAGGAAGGTGGTGGGGGATTGTTGGCGGCGACACAAGTGTTAATGGAGGGCTAGCTTGAGGTGTCACCACCGAAATTGGGTTGTCCGATTACATGGAAGATGAAGTCATGATTATTTCAAATTTGGTGTCAATTTCCTTAGCAAAATTTGGGGGTTTTCTCTCGTCGGAAGTTGTAATGGTTCTTCCAATTAGCCGGAATCGCAGCAGCAAGCGATGGCGATTATGAGTTTATTTTTTCTGGTTTTAGGTTGAGAGATTGGGGTGGAGGAGAAGATGAAGATACCTTTCCTATTTATTTATTTTTTTGGTTTTTTATTTAAGTTTTTTAATTTTTTAACGTGGTAAATAGAAAGTTACTACTTCACCTTTTAAAATTGATTAAAATGTGGTTAAACTTAATTTTGATGGTTAAATGACAGTATTTTTTATGGAAACCATCCAAAAGGACCTCACATGCAATAGTTGAAAATGTAAGGGGTGACGACTGCAACAAATGAAACATTTGGAGAAAATTGCTAATATTTTAAAGATTTGAGGCTTTTGCTACAATTATGCCAAAAAAGTATACCGGAAGTCCAAATTTAAGAGCAAACGCTAGAGGTGGCGAACCAGTCGAGCGGCTCGTCGGCTAGTAAAAAACGAGCCACGAGCCAAAAATTCAAGCTAGATGAAAAACAGATATAGCATGGGGTCATTGTAAAGAGATTCTTGAAGCTAGCACTAATGGAAATAAAAAGAAATTGGTTTGCTTGTGTTGTGGAAAAACTTTTGCTGGAGGTGGTATTAATCGCGTCAAACAACACTTAGCGAGTTTAAGAGGTGATGTGGATTAGTGTCGTAAAGTACCTCCTGAAGTAAGATTCAAAATGAAAGAAAACTTGGAAAACTTTGCTGCAAAGAAGTGTAAAACTTAGACAACTTTGCTGTAAGATTCGTGTTTTACAAATTGTTAATAGTGATGAAAAGCCTTCAATGGGCTACTTGTATGAAGCTATTCATGTGGCAAAAAATGAAATGGAACATAGATTTCAACGAAGGAAGACTAGAATTGCTCCTTATCTGCAAATTATTCAGAATCGATGGGATAGTCAGTTGCATAAGAATCTTCATGCTACTGGATATTGGTTAAACTCTTCTTTTCAATATAATAACCCAGATATGGAAAATCATAACAAACTATTTCGGGACTTTTAGATGTAATTGAGAGATATGCTTATGGTCAACCTGATTTAAGAAGCAAATTGACTAGTGAAATGAAACTATTTAGGCAAGCACATGGTGACTTTGGACGTTTATCTACTGTAGTTGATCGCCATAGAATGGCTCCTGGTAAAATAAATATTATATTATGTACTTTTTTCTATTATTTAGTTTAAATTTCAGTGTATATAACATACATCTATTTTAATCAATTATTATTTTTTACAGATGAATGGTGGATGTGTTATGGTAGCAGTGCACCAAACCTACAAACACTTGCAATTCAAGTATTAAGTCAAACATGTAGTTCTTCAGGTTGCGAGAGGAATTGGAGTATGTTTGAACATATTCATTCTAAAAAGCGAAGTAGACTCGAGCACCCAAGACTTAATGATCTTGTTTATGTCCACTATAATTTAAGATTGCAACAACGGTAATATTATTTAAATTAAAGTTTTCATCCTTTTATGATTTATTGGAGTTTTAGATTTGATTTTCTTTTACTAGAATTATATTTGATTATTTCACTTGAATAACAAACATTGTTTAGGAATTACTTTAAGAGTCGAAATTATGATCCTATTGACTTTGAAAGGTTTGGCATTTATGGCAATTGGGTAGTAGAGGAGGAGCTACCGAATCTAGTAGATGATGAGTTGGAGACATTTTGCCGTGAGTTAGGTCCATGTACTATGGAGAACGATAAAAATGATGGTAATTGTTCAACCGATACTATTGTTTCTTCTTATTATTACATTAAATATGATATAATGTTAAATTTTCTATTTTTTCCAGATAAATTGCATTTTGATGATCTTGATCTTGATGGTGATGGCGATGATGATGAAAATAGATTCAACATAAACAATGAAACAGAGGATTATAGTATGACTAAGACTCCATCATTGGTACAAGGCGAAGGAATTGAAGAATTTATGTGTGATACCCCAGCATGGATGCGCTCTAATTCTTCTTAATTGAGAAAATGTTGATTTATTTCAAATAATTTACTTTGTAATATGTGCTTTATGCATGATTATTTTTTTAAATGTTGATTTTATTTTTGCAAGAATATTCTTATAGTAAATAAAGCTATCTTGTTTATTTTTGCCACATAAATTTGTCTTTGATTGGTGGTTGTTTATTACTTCAAATCCATATTTCATTATACATAATTTACAATTTATTGAATTTTGACATAAAAATTGATCTTCAGTCACCTAAATTACATAAGGTTAATTTAGTTAGTATTAGAAAATGTCAAAATTTTACTATTCAATAAATAAATAATGATATATTAACAAGAATTGACCCGCCGTTCCAACCACCGGGTCACCGGTCGAACCACTGACCCGTTGCATTATCTGAGTCAATGTCCGGGTCGGGTCTCACATCTATGGTTTAGAGATATAAGTTAATGGGTTTCCATGTTTGGACTTAAAAATTGAAGTAAACAAATTGTTAGTGTTTAGGTTGTTGGGCTATGGGCCTTTTTTTTTTTATGTATTGAATATGAATATGGGCTTGGGCAGCAATGGGCTATGGCCTAGTGCCGCCTCCTGCCATATCCGCCCCTGTTTGGGGTGTTGATGTAGGCTACTGTTTCATGAACTATAATGTTCGCCTGAATAATAATTTAATTAGAATCATCAAGTTCTTCTACCAAATTCACGATGAATACAAACGAAGAGAAAAGAAGAGGAGAGAGAAACAAGAGAAAAATGAAAGTAGAGAGAGATTGAAATATATAGATAGAAACTTGTAATTTTGTTCAATAATAATCTTGTACTAATAGAAAGCAATGTTACAAATATCGATCCTGTCTAGTCTGTTGAATCGAAAAATTGTAAAAATTTTCTGCACGACCAATTCAATTATAACTTGGTAATCGAGAAAAAGAAATCGGTAAAATTCTTTCAACTGGAAATCAGTGAATCAGACACGATTTTACCGATTTTTACCATTAGATTCACATATATATGCAGAAAATCATTGGATACAGATGCGGATGTATAAGAAACTATATGATGCATAAATTGAGAAGAAACAACAACACTATTCAATCCGTCTTTTGGAATTCTGATTGAGAAATTGCAAGTTTCTAGGTTATAACTTATAATCTTATTGGGCCTTTTATTTTTATTTATTTGTAGGGTTATGACAAGTCGAACCACCCATCCACCCACCCCACTCCTTAACCCTAATTTGTTCTCGATCAAAACAAAAAGGTCATAAAACTTATCACCTTCCTCGTTCTCCCGTCACTTCTTTGCTTACCACCATCGCTCATCACTTCTCTAGTCACTACCACCGGACATCATCCTTGAGCACGGTTTTGGGATGGTTTATTCCTCTTCCGATCTGTTTACCGGGGTTGTTTTGCTAGTAGTTGTTGGTCGTTGTTTTGTAGTAACAATTGGTGGTGCTGGCGGTGGTAGTGAGGTGGTGCAACGTTCAACTGGTGATAGTGGTGGTGCAGCTAGCCGTGTGGCGAGTGGCTTGACATTCGATTGGTGTCGATGGTGGTGGATTGGAGTGAGGTGGGTTTAAGATCACTTTTGATCAATTATTTGGATGATGATGATCAATAAAATAGTTAATTTGTAACCATACATAATGTGACCGATAAAATAAATAATTTATGATCAATAAATATTATGTAATATAAAAAATGTGTGATAGCGATTAAATTTGTAATTATGATTCACAATTTATATTTTTATGATTGTTACATTATGTGATTTGTGACTGTAATTATAATTGTATGTTATTATAACATTTGACCTTTAACCTTCTTTCTTTTTTAGGTCAATGTGCCGATTTTCAAACAATTGATAAAAAGCACAATCCTTTTTACATAGGGTTAAATCTAGCCTAACCACTGTCATAAATATTATAAGAAAATAAATAAAAAATTACATAAATTTGAATAAATAAAATCTTAATTAATTTAATTTCTTTTGCATTTTTCAAATATAATATAAGAGGTGCATACTACTCCTTGATCGACTCAATTTCTATGTCACATTTCATGTGTTTCATAATAACTAATAACTTAACCTTCAAATAAGACTTGAGTTCAAATAAATGATTTGAACCCATTTTTTTTTAAGAATGTATTTTGAAATAGTAGATAGATAGAGAATGTGTAGTTGAAAAATTAGGAAAAGTTTTGGATTTAGCTGTAATATTATTTTATCTAAAAATATATGGTTGAAAAGAACAAAAATAATATATTTTAAAAATAATGGGGATCAAACAAGGGGCCATTAAAACTTTCATCTTACTATTTGAAAATAAATTGTTTACAACAACTTATGTAACAAAGATATCGAAGGATTTGGGACAAATCGCATTCGTTTATCACACGCTTTATAAGGACGCTTAACGCAAATGGTTAGATCTTCCTCCAACCAATATAACTGTCATTTCTCTCCTCAAAAACCCGTCAGGATTGATTCATTCAACAGAGAGGAGAAAAGGAGAAGCATTTTTATGCTCTCTCTGCTTTCTCTCTCAAGAATCACGACTCTCTAACCCTAACTCCTCGCCAACGAATCTCGAAAACGCAAAGCTCTCATTCCCCATACCACAAGTATGCATATTGTGGAGAGGGATGATGATTTTTATGCCCCAAGGGTTCCCAATGGATCGATGTCCCGCGCGTTCCATTCTTCTCCTTTGTTTTGCGTTGATAGCTTCTCCAGGAAGATTTTTTCTTACAACAAGCTTCCTGAGGAGCCTCTCAGGCTTACCGTACTCAAATTGGATGGATTGAATTTCGGTAAACTCCTCTTCACTTTTTTCCCTCTTTTGGTTAATGCGGATGATCTGAAATACGTGTCTGTACTAATGTGTATGTGTTAGTGTGTGTAAATTGCATGTCGAATTAAGCATTTTGGATTTTACTTTGTGTTTTCGGTTTTGTAGAGATTCAGGTGGCAAAAAAAGGAAGGGTGAGGGAGCTGAAGCTGGCGGTCGAGGCGGCATTTGGTCATTTGCCAATGACGGGGCCTGGTAGAGTTTCATGGTAAAGCGTTTTGAAATTGTGAGATTTTATCTGTTTGTTTGTGTATGGGAGGACATAGGATGGATTGAATCAGCAAATTGATTTAAGAAGTGGAATTTTTATTTGGGTATTGTATATGAATGTGAAATTGTAGAACATTTGGCATGGGAATGAAAATTGAATATTCTTGTGGTGCATTGCACCAATGATTATATGAAGTTGAAAAGAAAAGGAAAATTAGTCAGAATTTGTGTTTCTGAGAACATTAGGTAAAATTTTGAGGCAGTCTTAAACATGATATTACAATATACATGGATAAGGCGTTATGAATTACTATTCTAATAGCAATCTATTTCCAACGCTTATTTCTTTGTTCTATTGTCTATATAGCACTTAAACCACAGTGATAATTTTCAATTTGACCGTCTCAACGTGTGATGGCAGCTCCATTTTCATGGTAGATGTTTGAATTGCTTTTTGAACTGCAGTAGATCAATTCTATTTGCTATGGGCATTAAAAGTACCCCCATTCCATATTTGCATTAGAATTTTTCCGTTTCTAAATAGTGGCAGTTGGTTGGATATAGTTCACCTGTTCATGAGTTCTGGATTTTTCGTGGCGTGATATTAATGTTCATTTGTCTCAGAGAAAAAAATGGTTATATATTTTGGCAGATTCAGGTCGTGAGTGTGGTTCTCCTGATACCGTAATGGAAGTTGAATTTGTTTATGTAGGCCACATGTATGGGGTCAGTTCTGTCTTTCCTACAATAGCCACAAGCTACTTAATGACAGCAGTAATTTAGAAATCTACAAGATCAAAGATGGTGATCAGGTTCGTACGTGTTTGCAGATAACTCTGTGCACAATGTCACATCTTATTAACTAGAAATTTGCACTAAAGGGGAACAAGATAAGAGGAGGATATTCTACATAGTCTTAAGGAGGTTCAGATACTTGTAAAATGCTGTAGACACATGGATTATAATTAGCTAAATCACAGATCATATTTACAAGCTATAATCTGGTTCATCTTTTGTTAGACTTCTAGTTGATGTCATCTAATTTATATCCTGTTGGGCTCCCATTTTGTAACACTCATTTTTTCCAAACTCATTTCAACCATACAATCTCCCAATAAAATAATTTTGCACGTGTATCCATAATTGTTTTTCTACTTTTTAACCACAAATTCTCCAAAATCTCTACCAAATAGGGGCTTAATTGGGAGAAAATATAATAATCCGGAGAATTGTGGCATTTTATTTTTCCTTTAGGCAGAAATCTAAATGTCAAGAACAGGAGATTAATCAAATAGCAATCCCATCTGCTCTCCTTATCCACAAAAGTTGTACCTTAAAGTACCAGAATCAGCATACTATCAGAAACTTTCAAGAACCACTCCCTTTGATTATCGTATACAAAAAAGCATCTTCCACTTTTTGTACCAAATCTCTCCTTATTCTAGCACATAACTCATAAGTGAAGGGATTGAAAAGGTAGGGAAGGAGGAGAATTCTTCACCCTGGCTCTAACTAGGTTCAATTGCTCTATATAACAAACAACTTTCCAGAGAAGTTGGGAACAGTAGCATGTCATTGTCCCGACACCTCATTTTCCTCTATTTACATAACATTATTACATTATTTGTTAGATTTGGATCAATATTATCTGTAAATGTGGAAGTAAATATTTACATAGGCTATTGGATCAACCCCACTATTCAAGTAGCATGGTTCAATGTTTATGGATAATACCATTTGTAAACCGATATTGACACCCCAGTATACAGCCCCCTCACAAGAGGGGGGCCCATGACAGCCCCTTCACAAGAGGAGAGCCTACAACCAATAAAAAAAATCGTGGGTCCCCCTCTTGTGGGGGTGGGGGGGGTTGTACACCGGGTTGTCAACCCCAGTGTACAAGTAGCATGGTCCAATGTTTATGGATAATGCTATTTGTACACCATGGTTGACACCTCGACGTACAGCCCCCTCACAAGAGGACGCCCCACGACCAATAAAAAAATTGTGGGCCCCCCTCTTATGAGGGGGGCTGTACACCGGAGTTGACATCGGGATGTCAACTCCAGTGTACAAGTAGCATGATATAATGTTTATGGATAATGCTATTTGTACGTCGGGGTTGACACCCAAGTGTACAGCCCCCTCACAAGAGAGGGGCCCACGGCCTAAAAGAATCGCGGGCCCCCCTCACTGTACATCGAGGTGTCAATCCCGGTGTATAAGTAGCATGATCCAATGTTACATCGGGGTGTCAACCCCCGTATACAAGTAGCATGATCCAATGATACACTCCGGTGTACAGCCTCCTCACAAGGCGGGCCTACGACCAACAAAAAAAAATGTGGACCCCCTTTTTGTGAGGGGGGCTATACACCGAGATATCAACCCCGGTGTACGAGTAGCATGATCCAATGTTTAAGGATAATGCTATTTGTACATCGGGGTTAACACCCCGGTGTGCAGCCCCCTCACAAAAGGGGGCCCCACGACAAATAAAAAAATCGTGGGCCCCCTCTTGTGAGGGGGGCTGCAAATCGAGGTGTCAACCCTGGTGTACAAGTCGCATCGTCCAATGTTTATGGATAATGCTATTTGTACACCGAGGTTGACACCCTAGTGTACAACCCCTTCACAAGAGGGGGGTCCACAATCAATAAAAAAATCGTGGGCTCCCCTCTTGTGGGGGGCTGTACACTGGGGTGACAACCCCATATTCAGTACTAATACTAATCCTATATTTTGCTTATGAGATGCCACATGAAAAACAATACACCGAAACAACATGGTAAAGTACACCGAAAATAAACATTGGACCATGCTACTTTACACTGAGGTTGACACCTCAGTGTACAACCCTCCTTACAATAGGGGGGCCCAAGATTTTTTTATTGGTCGTGGACCCCCTCTTGTGAGGGGGGCTGTACACCAGGGTGTCAATCTTGGTGTACAAGTAGTATTGTCCAATGTTTATGGATAATGCTATTTGTACATCGGGGTTGACACCTCGGTGTACATCCCCCTCACAAGAGGGGGGCCCACGACCAATAAAAAAATCGTAGCCCTTCCTCTTGTGAGGAGGGCTGTACACTGGGGTGTCAACCCCGATGTACAAGTAGCATGGTCAAATGTTTATTTTCGATGTATTTTACTGTGCCTTTTCAGTGCATTATTTTTCATGTGGCATCTCATAAGCAAAATATGGGATTGGTATTAGTACTGAATATGAGTATTAAATAAGGATATTATCAGGGATTGGACCCTTTATGGTTCGACTATGTAAGATCCTTGACAAATTGGGTCAGACGGGGATCCATGTGACTGAGCCTGAATACGAGGAAGAAATGTATATCACTGCTCTGTCTTATTGTTTTCAGTTTTGTTGGTTTGTTGAAGAGGAAAGTAACAGCGATACGGAGAAAATAAAATTGACTAAAGACAACACTTCTCCTTGAATTAAGACCAAGGCTGTTGAGTCACTGGTTGGTTTATCATGACTTCTATATTAATAAATAAAGGTCATGGATTATCTGATGTAAACTTCATGATTGTTGTGTAATTTCAACCTTCATTTGATAAACGAATCATAAAAGTTAGGCCAAATCAAAATCTATAATAACAATATGAACACTGTAAATAAAGCAAGAATTAAACTTCTCCTTCAAAATGGAATTGGCAAGCAAAAGTGGATTGTACAAGGCTCGGATAAACACCCAAACCACAAGGCAGCTCCAACACCAGACCATTCCAAAGAAACTTCTGCCACAACCACGACAAGGTCGTGAATGGAGGCATAGAAGCTGCCGAAATGGACAGTGAAACAGGGGCAAAAAAGAGGCGCAAATAGGGGCTATCGGAGGTACGAAATAGAAGTCAAAGATGGGCTCCGACGAGTAAGAGTAATAGTCGGTCATAGAGAACAAAAATAGGCAACCTGTGGTTGAAGACCAAAATCACAAAGAGGGAAGCCGCTATTCTCTCACAAAAGGGCTAAAGGAGACCGTGTGTTGTGTAATTCACACTAAAAAGTGAATAATATATATACACGTGCCACATCAAAATAGGTTAAGTAACCAAATGGGTCGGGCCTCGCAAATATAATTACGTGCAAATTACACAAAATTAGAAATTTAAAGTTCCAATTTCAAATTTCAGATAAAAACTTTATTTATACAAAAATCAGATATTAATTCATCTATTACATCTATCTTCTCTCTCTCTAAATCATAATTACCCAAACCTAGAACCCTAATTTTATCCCTCTTCTCTCTCTCTCTCTCTCTCTCTCTCTCTCTCACGCAGTTCTTCTTCTTTTTTTTAAAAAAAAAATTATTTTTTATGCAGTGGTTGGGTGCGGTGTGGTTGTGTGGGGTGGTTGGTTTGGATGCGGTGCTATGTCCAATGGTTAAGGTTGGATGTGGGGGTGTGTAGTGGGTGGTGTGTGGTGTTGTTTTAGCGATGGAGGCGATAGTGACTGGTGGAATGTGTGGTGGTGTAGTGTGGTGATGGTGGTGTTGCAAAAATGGTGGTGGTGACGACGATGGCAGAGGTGGTTGTGATGATTTTTGTTGGGAGTGTATTGGATCTAGTGGTGGTGGCTTTGTTGGTGGTGCTGTTATGGTAGTGGCAGTGGTAGGATAGTGATTGTGACCAATTATTTGATTAATTTGTGACCAAGTATTGGTGGTGGATCGGGATAAGGGGTGGGGTGTGCAAAAGTGTACATGACCAATTATTTGGTTCATTGTGACTAACTATTAAAATATGACCTTAAAATTTGATAATTTCTGATCAAGAAATAATATGTGACCTAAAAAATTGTTAATATGTGATCGATAATTTGTGACTATCTAATAAGTTGCGACTTATAATACTTGTGATCGATAAATAAATTGTGACGTGTAATTTTTATATTTGTGATCGATGAACAAGTTGTGACATATAAATTTTTTCAATTGTGACCGTAAAATAATTTGTGCATATAAAATTTGTGATTTGTGACTAATGAATAATATGTGACTTATTAATTTGATATATTTGTGATCGATGAATAAATTGTGACGTATAAATTATTGATTTGTGACCGATGAACAAATTGTGACCTATAAAATCTTTGAATTGTGATCGTAAAATAATTTGTGACATATAAAAATTGTGATTTGTGACCAATTAATAATATATGACCGATTATATGGAATATGTAACCAAATTATATAAAATTGTGACTTTAATATATTTAATTAATAAAATATATGTTTAATTAATTATTTTATAAATAAAATTTAAAAAAGTTTGAGATTTGAAATTTTAAACCTTGATCTCTTAAATTTGAAATTGGTGAAACTTAACCTCTTAGTTATGAAATCTTCTCTATGATTATTCATGCACACAAGAGTCTTGGCTTGTCTTCAATAATCGGGTTGCCAATTGTGGTTTGGGTCGACTATTAATTAGAGATTCAATAATGGGCTCGTAAGAAGCCTAGGAATATTATTCCAACCCGACAAATCATCATAACCTCGGGTTTATTCGGTATCAATATACTCAACATTGATAAATTGAATAATTTAGCGACAGTTGACAATGGACAACGAATTACTGTGAAAAATGAATGCTAACAAAGATAGATCCTAAGAGGCATAATTGTATGTGCCCTTGTTATACAATTAGCAGTTATGTATAGCGGGCAAATGCATTAAGTCAGGAAATTTGTATTGAAATCATTTGGAATAACAGTTCCATGATCTCTTTTCAAAAATTAATGGCATTTGTTGGTTTTTAGAGATAAGCGCAATCATGTAGTTCCTGTTCATATAGTTCAACGAGTTTCTGAACAACTAATCGCATACTGTAGAACTTATCTGGATTTGAAACAGCAGTGTTTAGTTTGTTATTCTGGATTCTGTGTGTAATTATCGCTATGAAAATATCCATTACTTTGGTTTAACTGAAAATTTTGTCCATAAGAAAATTTATGTTGCACATCTTATCTTGTGTCATAATTCTCATGTTTTTGGCACCTCCAGCTTCGCTTTATTCGCCATGACTCCATCAACTACAACTTGGCAAGGACGCCATCAGAGAAAGAGGACTTGGATTTAGATGATGAACCCGACAAGTGAGTTGATTATTATCTGACTGTTCGTTATATACAGAGTAGTGATTGTTGGTTATATATCAAAACACTGCCCCCATCAAGAGACATTCTGATCTCCATCATTGTGACAGAGTCAACTGAAATAGACATGTTCATAGCAGGCCATCATGAATATTTGATGAAAATCATATTCTTTCGTGTTGTTAAAAAGTGCTAGTGCACATTATAAATATTGCATCCAATTTTCAGGGATATCCAGTCATTACATTGGATATACGTTTCTTTATATCAAATTATGACTACACCCTCATTTTTCTTCCCCTTCTGATTCATAAGAGGAACACTGATATGTTATGAGGAATTTTGTCCTTTCGAACCTTTTAAGATTATCTTGGAGCTTGCATTCCAACCAATATTCTGCATGGGAATCAGGAGATTATAGATTTCCTAGCTCACATGCGGTTGTTGAAGCTATTGATCATTGTTACATGTTATGATTAATTTAGTCTTGTTTAAGTCATTTTGTGGTTTAAATGGCTATAGGGACAGGCAAGAGAATGTTCAGAGTCATTATATAGAGATCCTAGAGGACAAGCAAGATGACAGCGTTGAGTTCAATAAAGGTGTCGTTACACATTACGAGTTCAAGTTAACTCACTTGTTAAGAGGGTGGTTCCCTTATCATAAATTGCTCAGCTCTGATGACAGTGGAGAAGATGTGTAGTTCCTCAAGATTTTCAGAGTTTAGTAGGAAGTTTAGAATGGGGTTTTTACAGTAATAAATATTCTTCCAAAAGAGAGACTTGGAAAGCAAGGTAATAGCTCGGATTGTTGCATCTCCATGATCTGTAACTGCTTCAACCAGTCACCAGGAATAAACTTTGGTCGGAAAGTTTACGTCAAAGCTCCACATCCATAATGCAAACTGTCCTGTAGAATGACCTATGACTCATATAATCGAAAGACAGATTTGATTCGTTTTTTGCTCCATTGTTACCATTATTAAGGCCCAACAATGTGAAAAGTTTGCCTAGTATCTACCTGTTGGCTTTCCTATGAATCTCATTTGTCTCGTGTCAAAAGAAATTGGTTTTCTCCTAGTGGTTGATCTGAGATTAAGCTCAGTAGGGATTAAAGCTAGCTAACTGCAGAACGATAATCTGGTTAAAGAGTATAGGGATAATTCGAGATAACCCTATGATCTTGCTAGATGTCGTCATTCTGATTTTTCTCTTTAACAGGGAATTCAAGTCTTCTTTATCTTATTTGTTTTTTCTTTTCGCTCTTCACTTTCTTGTTCTACTATGTCTTTTGTCCTACAACCATACTCTATTACATTAAAGTTTATATTTTTTCATGTGGCTAGATCTAAACCATGTATTTAATCACAATCATTGTATCACAGTCCAAATTTTTGCTACATAGGAAGAGTGTCAAATATATTGTCAACTAACAATGTAAATATAGCTTTATAGCCTTTATTCTTTGTCCTAATGGAAAAAATAGGAAAAGAAAGAAAGAATTAGATTGGAAAAAATCAAGCAGCGGGAGCGTGAGTGTTGCAACGTATCAACTTTAATTCACTACAACCTCATCAATTTGTGTGGCATAGATTGAGATAGCCTTTCAAAGATTTGCCTTATTTTCTTCATCCTTGTCCCCTATCCTCTCTGAGGAAATACTAAAGAAGAAAGAAGAAACATAGAAATGGCGAACATGATCATGGCTTCCTCCATATCCAAAGCCCCAATCACATCCACCCCTAAAATCCCCTTCTTCACCCCAAGAATCAAAGCCCTCCCCAAAATAGCCCTGCCCATAATCCCAAAACCCCACCAACTCCTCTCCTTGACCCCTTCTTCCCTCAAGACCGTTTCTGTCATTCTTGCAGCCGCCTCGTTCTCCCTTTCACAAGCACCTCCTTCCTTGGCTGAAGAATTCGAAAAGGCGGCGCTTTTCGACTTCAACTTAACACTCCCTATTATTGTGGCTGAATTCTTGTTCCTCATGTTTGCTTTGGACAAGATTTATTACACTCCTTTGGGAAAATTCATGGATGAAAGGGATGCAGCAATAAGGGAGAAGCTGAGCAGCTTTAAGGACACTTCTCAAGAGGTGAAGCAGTTGGAAGATCAAGCTGCGGCTGTGATGAGGGCTGCTAGGGCCGAGATATCGGCCGCGTTGAACAAGATGAAGAAGGAAACTCAGATTGAGGTGGAGCAGAAGCTGGCTGAGGGGAGGAAGAAAGTAGAGGCTGAATTGCAGGAGGCATTGGCTAATTTGGATAAGCAGAAAGATGACACTATTAAGGCTCTTGACTCGCAGATTAGTGCTCTTAGTGAGGAGATTGTGAAGAAGGTCCTTCCAGTTTCTTGAAATTCTTGTACTTAGATTTTAATTTATCTAGTTGTATTTTGTCAAAGGATTTATACTGTGTAATGAATTGTGAATCAAATACTCCGGTTTACAAATTTTCAGACTGTGGCCTTCTTTGCCCATTTTTTTTTTCAATAGTTTCGTCATGTTGATTGGATAAATCATGAAGCTGCTAAAAAAAAAATTGTTTTATTTGTTGCTATTCTTTAGGAAATAAAGAAGTCAATGATTATGATCATTTTATTATGCTATTTTGATATGTTCAACCTGTAGCAAATTATTCTGCATTTCAATTTTCAGTATGCTGTATAAATAGATGTCGTCTTGATCAATAAAAATAAGTTTTCTGTAATCTCATAATATCCGTGCTCTTGTTATCTTTGCACTTTTCTTTTTTAAATACCCAACAGATTGATATCAGAGCTAATATCTTTAGGAACCTGTGAGATTAAGTGAGTCCAAAGACAATTCCTAAACACTTATCACCTATTGTCGACATACAAAAAGTATAGCTCAAATTAAATAGCCCAAGAAATGAAGTAGCTCAAATTAAATAGCTCAAGGAATAAAGTCCGATTGGGGAAGTCCAAGACAAAAGCCCCAATAGAACCATTGACGAATGTAATGAAGGCCCAAGAACAAAGTAGCGTCATCGTCCAAGCTTACAAGACGCCCAGAATCTGAGCGAATGGAGTATCTTATGGTCACCCAGAATGAATGAGTCCGTTCTCTTCGCCCAAGATCTTAGCAAACATGAGATATTATGGTTATCTAGAATAATAGTTATTGAGCAATCCCATTACACCTCACGATCCAAGGATTCCAGTTGTGGACGGTTGAACGACAAGAGTAAATGACAACAATTAGAGATGACAGTTTCACAACAAATCAGCCATCATAAAGAAAATGGGTAGTCATAGAGTACCAAACAGTTTCAAAGCAGTTCTTCCCAAATAAACTATCAAAGAAGTATAAAAAGGAAGAGAAGACATATAAGAAAGAAACCCGAATCAAATATTCTCAACAGAGAATATGTAAT
>CAIGRB010102396.1:43773-59290 GCA_903798255.1 Fraxinus quadrangulata | reverse complement strand
AATTCCTAAATTGAAACCGGCAGAGGACGAGGGTCGAGGAGGGAGACGAGTCTCCAGGGGCGATTGGCGAATCCACGATAGCAGTCGACGGTGGTGATTCAACAGTTGCAACAACAGAACTAAATTCAATAGTTGGGCCTGGACTGCTGCCTGTTGGACTGCTTCGTCTACTGGCCGACTGCGACTGTACCAAAAGGGCAAAAGGCAAAAGGTATTAGCTCAAAATCTTGCTCATTGAAAATTTGAAATCAATTGTATTGCTAGTTTGCTATGCTATCCATGAATCTTTCCCGAATTTTGCCACGATTCTGGGCAGGGCTCCTTGTTGTCGACTGCCTAATGGGCATTCTGTTTTTCTTGTTCTTTTTATTTTTTTATTTTGTGATTTATGAATTATGAGAAATGAGAATTTATGTTATATTATTGTAATTCCTATGAGTGATGACTTACGAGTTATATTTTTGAATTGTGAATTGTGAATTGTGATTTGGGAATTCAGGTTTTTAGGAATTTAGGGATAAGTGAAAAAAATAATGAAGAAGATGTATTTTTTTTTTTTTTTTTAGTATTTTGGATTGTATTGAATTATATTTTCATATGTATATACTTTTTACTTACGCACTAAAACTCTGAACTATATCGGTCAACGGTCATCGATCATCGATCAACGGTCTCCGTCCTAACTGAACTACAACACTAGATTCGACTCTGGCCGTTGGGCCTATCGGAAGGATGTGAATGTCCTTTTTTAGCCCTTACTTGTCTACTATTATTCAATAAAAATGAGTTTTGAAATAGTGAATTTTTGGAAAATGTGTGATTAAAAGGTAGGAAAAATTTTAGAATTACGTGCAAAATATTTAATTGTAAGAATGTATAGTTGAAAATGAGTTTAAGATTTTTTTTAAAAAAAAATAATAGTAGACAAACATAGCTTAATTTTTCTATAAAAGAATAAATTGGGGATAATTTGTTTACGTGGGTCAATCTAGCACAGCCCACGATGGACGGGCTTGTCAACTATATTGGGCCACGAAAATGGTTTTATCATTTCTCCAATCTGTAGGGGGTGATCAACATTTATCATGATAATCGAGGGGCTGAGTAGAAATAACCAAAATTCCTCGTGCCATATATATGCTCAATAAAACCCTAATCTTACTCTCCATACTCGAAGTCTCGCTACAAGCTATACGCCTCCAGCACTGGTCATGTGAGTCTCTCTCTACACACAGTTTGAAAATTTCATAGAATTGCATTTTAATTCGATCTTGTAATGCGTATTTGGCTGAATCGAATCGAATTAATTCAGATCTGAGTATTACTATTAAGCAATGGCTGTCGCATTCTACAACCTCGGCTCAGATGCTGGCCTCAAGAAGCTTGATGAATACCTTTTAACTCGCAGTTACATTACAGGGTAAATTGTACTTTTAACAGTATTTTTAATGTTTTTATTGGATTTATTTTTATTTTTAAATTTTGTGCGAGGCGCTTTATTAGAACTAATTTCATATTGCATAACTTATGAATAGAATACGGGTTGAAGAATTTGTCACAAAGGAGGTTTATTAAATGGATTTCAACTTTTGTTTTTACTCTTCTATTTATATCTACAGAATAATCAAAATAAAAACTGAACCGTGTGATCCATTTGATAAACCTTAGTTAAACTCTGTTGCTGTTGCTTTGCAGATCAATCGCTTTATTCAACTAACATTCTACAACATGCTTGTGCTTATGATAACTGCGTGTGCACTCTTGACACCTGCCTGAATTTAGATAACCTATTTATGCTTTGATAGATATAATATGGCTCACGATCCTGGAAAAGAGCGAGAGAAAATTGGCTGAATTAGTAGTATCAATTCCACAAACTAGTGTGGTTGTACAGGAGTTGAGGAATATGTTATGTAGAGTTGAACTTCTCATATCAAAAACATAGGCAATGGAAGTATGGCTTTATAGAGTGCAGAACAGTGCGACTGTTATAATGAGAGGTTTTTCTTTCTAGTCTGGCAAGTGAATTGAATGTCAATTTCAATTCTCTCTTTACTCCTTGTTTCAGGTACCAAGCTTCAAAGGATGATCTGACTGTGCATGCTGCTCTGTCAAAGCCTCCATCATCTGACTATGTGAATGTTTCACGGTGGTACAACCACATTGAAGCACTATTGAGGATTTCGTAAGTCCTTTCTTAGTTGAATTGTAATTTCAGTATTTTAAAGTTTTTGGCTTGCTAACTTATTATGATATGGTTTGTAGTGGAGTTTGTGCGGAAGGATCTGGTGTTATAGTTGAGGGATCAGCTCTTGTCCCTGAGGAGGCTATTGCAACTCCTCCTGCTGTTGACACTAAGGCAAGATATTTATTAATACATAAATTCCTTTCATTATAATTCTTAGGTGTGTTGGAAATTCTGTGTAGTGAATAAGTTAATCTCTTTATCTCTGTTTTGTATAGCAATTTAAATTTTGAATAACCATGTATTATTGATTATTAGTGTTTTTTTATCATTTATAATGCTTGCACTTATAAATATAGCACAAAATTTGAATTTCAGGCCTCTGCTGCCGAGGATGACGACGATGATGATGTGGATTTGTTTGGCGAGGAGACTGAGGAAGAGAAGAAGGCTGCTGAACAACGTGCTGCAGCCGTGAAGGCATCTGGAAAGAAGAAAGAGAGTGAGTTCGCAATATGCATGCGCACACGATTTCTTAAAAAAATAATACACACACTCTCTCCCCCAAAATTATAAGTGGACCAAAGCTAAAGAACATAATTGCTCTTTCATATGCCATATCGACTTCAAGTTTCCACATCATCTATAACCTTTTTTAATCTGACATACCTAATTATTTCATTTTTATCATTCTCGTATATTATCAAACAGAATCCATATATAAGTCATTATGCTCATTTTCTTAGGTGGGAATTCATCAGTACTGATGGATGTCAAACCTCGGGATGACGAAACTGATATGAAAAAGCTTGAAGAAGCTGTTAGAAGTGTGCAGATGGAGGGTCTGCTATGGGGAGCATGTAAGTTTTTCTCTTCCTTTAGGGAAAATGATGGTGCTAATGGCTATTGCAACCTAGCTTAATGCTGTCTATCCAAGACTTTCTGAATTTGCCTTTGATTGTTTAAGTGAGTATGTTTACATAATATAGTTCCCAGACTGTCTGCAGCATGTGTTTTCAGGCCTAAGTTTTTAGAATAAGAACTATCATGGTGAAATTGTAAAATGCAGAGTTTCTCTTCTCACGTAGTTATGCATTTTAAGGAAGACTTACAAAACATATCACATTTGTTGCAGCTAAACTCGTAGCTGTTGGATACGGTATCAAGAAGCTTCAGATTATGCTTACCATTGTGGATGACTTGGTATCTGTCGATACACTTATCGAAGAGCGTCTCATGGAAGAACCAATAAATGAGTATGTCCAGAGTTGTGATATTGTGGCCTTCAATAAAATATGTAAGTTACTTGAATTTGTCGTCATTTTTATCTTAAACTAAGTATTATGTCCTTGCTAATTAGACGAGGTGAACTAATAATTATTGTTAGTTGCTGCGTATCTGATTGGTGACAACTGTTTTGCAGAGTTCGCTGATTCATTCTCCAGTTGGGAATGTGCAATTGAAATGTTTGGAGTGTAGGTTCTGCGTACCGTTTATGATTTGAGTTTTTCCATTATCATTTTAGGTTGTGTTCCGTTTATGGCTATGTGAAATTTCCAGACTCGTACAATTTGTATGTTGACTTGACAATGTAACCAATCACATTGTCATGTTGCAATAAATTATTGTTCATCTTTTGTTGGAACTTTCATTTAGCACTTGAATGTCCGTTATTTATTAGAAATAATTTTTTCTTGTTTACAAAAATCTAATTTTTAATGATATGCCACCGTGTTATGGACACGGGATGAGTATGCTAATTTCTGGATCGTTACTTCATCAGCTCCAAATAAATATCTGTAAGATTGGACAGGCCAGTTGTAACATTGATCTCTTTAAATAACCAAAATATGATGTCAATGGAGAAAAGAGGATCGATCTGTTATGTACAAGATTTACATAATGGGTTAAATAATGCTATGTGACACTTTATTATTTGTTAGTTTAAAATATAATCAGTTTTTTCATCCAATTTTTTCTCCATACATTATATTATGTAATTCATTATGTACAAGTAGCAATATCCATGTGTTATATGGATCTTAATTTGGTCTCTTAAGAAAGGTTGAATAAAATAATTAAAGCTAATGCTTCTGCTTCCTTGTGGCACCTGGGGTTTCGATTCAAAGAAGATAATTTATACCCTTATAAAAAGCTTGGCCAACGGTTCCGTATCTCAACTTCAAAGAAAATCACACGCCCCAATTTATGTGCTGTACGGTGCCCATGTATCTAGGCATTGCCCTTCACGGATGGCCACGGAAGAAATGAGAACTTCACATTCTCTCCTATTAAATATCACTCTTCAACATTCTTGAGTCTTCTAGGCTACTTTTAGCATGTCTTATGGGTTACCCAAAGCATGCGGACCCTTGTAGTCATCGCCCAAGAGACCTATGTAAACCCAGACATTGATTTGGCCAATTTTTACAAATTTAAGTCGAAGTAGCATAGTGCTAAAAAATATATAGTTTTGTCACAAAACCTAGCACTTCATTCAAAACTTACAAAAAATCTGTCACCTAAGCAATCCGTTAATTTTTATTGACATACTTGAGTGTGATAATAGGTGGATGTTAAAATTGAAAAAGAAAAAAGGGATGAAATAATCAAACAGAATGTGCATACATACGAGTTCAGCCACCAAACAAAAAAGGAATATACGTAGGTTAGGTATTCACTATTTTAGAGTGAATTGAAAATTAGACTTTTTATCTTTCGTTTCCCTTTTGGTCACTGGATTCCAAGCAACATTTTCGTGCGTTGAGGCTTGGGAGGAAAAGCAAGAGAACCTCTAGTAGAATCGATCGATACAAATCAAATGCCGAAGCGGACGACGCACACGTACTCGAGCGAGGACGCCGCGCCGGACGGTCCTGACTCCGATCTATTCGTCTACTATTGCAAGCACTGCAGCTCTCACATTCTCATCACCGGTAATTTAATCATCTTTTTATTTATTCCAAACATAATGCTTGCAAAATGAGCTGTGCTCATCGTTTGTTCTGGATGGGTGAAGAACTATTGTGAGAATTGTTTATTTCTGTTTTTGTATTTTGAATTTTAGGAATAATTATTTGTAACTAATCCTTTGTTTTATGTTTATGTTATTAGTCTACTCACCTTTAAATAATATCTTCAGCTATCTTGTTTGTGTTATTTTATGAAGTTAGAGTTCTCAGTTGGAAAATTCTGTTTACATATTTGCGTCACTTTTGTCCGTTGTTTCTTCTTCTGGTTTTTCACAAGTTTGTGCTAGAAAACACACACATAAAGAAATAAAGGAGGACATACGGGCACACCAGCTCACCAACCAACAATTTCTTCTCCTTGATTAGGAAGCCAAGGCAATGGCTGGATCTCCCATCTCCATCACTTCATATTTCTGAAATTTATGCAACTGAGTTGAACCGTGAGTTTTGATGTACATCACTTGAGTTGTTATACTTTTAGTTTGACTTCCGTAGTGACTTGGACTAATTTGGGATCTTATCTCAAATGTTTGATGACTTCTTGAGAAGAGAAAAACTGGTTCTATTTCAGTTATCCATTATGTTTGCTTTTCTGTTTTTCCTGGTTAAAGAAATCCATATGTCGTATATTTAGGCTTCTCCCCATACTTAAGCATTTTTGTAGATACGCAATTGCAGAAAATGCCAAAGAGAAAAACTGACAAAGCATATGTATTGGACAAGAAGAAGAATCTTGCAAGGCTGAATACTAGTGAAGGGGGAAAAGTTCTCTTGAAGCGGTAATCTTCTATTTATCAAATTGTATCAGGTGTCATGTTGTATAGTCTTATTCATCATGCAAATTCTCCTTTTTTTTCAGCTTTGTATATTGCTTTTATTTATTCTACTAAAACACTTGATAACGAATAAAGACAGAAAAGATATCAAGGCGCTAATAATTCTTTTTTATGATGGTTTCTTGGTGCCTAATTTACAAGTTCTCTTATTTTTGGATGAATTGAACTGTTGTAAAACTGATTTCTCTGTCTTTTTGCATACCCAAATGTTTCAAGGAACAATCCCATTATGTTTAATCTTTGCTAATTCAATATTGTTTCAGAGAGTTAATGTACTCCCATATAACCTGTTTCTTCTGTTTGTGAGTAATTTCCTGTTCCAGCTGTCTGTTTATCTTTTCTAGATGAATTGAGTCTTCAAGCCATCACTGCATGCAACTTTTAATGACTAAGCCTATGTTTGGCTCGTTTTTATAAACTATTTATGAACACTTTTTATCCACACATTATGAGGGACCACATTCGTTTCTATCTATTTATAATTTAAATTGTTTATAAACACTAACCAAACATGTTTAAAAGATCGTAAAAAACTTTTTCCATCGATATGAAGATCTCTTTGAATTCTACTTAAATAACCAGGGACGTAACATTTTTAATAATGATTGGATGGCCTGCAGTATTTCTGCTTCAATGTGGAGAATCCTACTCAGCTGATGAGTGAAATACAGTGTATAACAATTGCAATTTGCAATCTTTGCGTTTAGTTTCTTTCCAAATTTGCTCAGATGGCTGGGGCAGTAAAGTTATTGTGATAATCAGATGATCTGCAATCTTTCTGAATCTTGTCTGAGATATAGAACAAAACTACTCAGACTAAGCTAATTTCTGAAATTTTTTATTATCTTATTAGGTTATCTTAGCTTAGATCATATCCAAAGTCTTGCTCTTAATTTCAATGAGAAATATGAAATAATAAACCATCAGTTGAGTCTTAAATCTTATGTCTGTGCTGGAACTGCTGATCATGTGTGTTGTGTGGAAAATCCAGGAACATTGCTTCCTGAGTAGAACTAACAAGCAAATTTGCTTTATGCAATAGAATACATTTTACCACTTAAAAAATATATAATTTAACAAAAATCAATTATAGAGCTAGTAGTTTGTGGATTCATTAAGTATGAACGATTACCTGCTTTTAGTATTTGATTAGGTCCATATCATTCATTATATCTATTTCTGCTGTTCTGTGCTAAATTTGTGAAATTCAAATTCTTTGAAGTTAATCTTTGTTGAGGTGGATCTTTCTCGTGCAGTGGTGAAGGAAAAATGGAGAAGCAGTATAGAATGAATTGTTTGGGTTGTGAGCTGTTTGTTTGCTATCGTGCAGAAGAAGATCTAGAATCTTCCTCTTTCATATATGTTGTTGATGGTGCGCTTAGTACAATTGCTGCTGAAACCAATCCACAGGTAACAAATATCAGGATGTTATTCATTATCTAGATTCTTTGTTATTAATCTTCCAACTACTCAATTTGGGAATCAAGCAATGTGAAAATTTAAAGGACCGAAGGCATGTCAGAGATCCTTATCATTTCTCCTGTTATCATTTTTGTCCAGTGTCCATACTTTGTACCTCCATTTCTTTCTCTGTCGTGCTTTCGGGAATCATATATACTTAAAGCTCTCTTGCGAGGTAACTGTTTGTGAGGACGCTATAATTTGATCTTTTGCTATCTACTGTAGGATGCTCCAGTACCACCCTGCATATCACAATTAGAAGGAGGCCTTGTTCAAGTGGCAATAGAAGTGGAAGACCGTTCACAGCGCTCTGCAATTACAAGTAAATCAATTGTTCAGTGTTTCCCAAAAATTAATCTATCAATGTGCATCTGTTCTGCATCATAGATGTCTATGGATTAAAGTTCTAGCCAAGAGAATCCATGTGATGCATGTACAGACACGCATGTAAGGATATGATTGAAGTCAAATTAGCATCTGTTTTGCTTATTGTAGTTCCTTCGTGTGGGAAATTGAAGCTATGCCATGGCCTTGCTCTTAATCAATTTCTTTATATGCTTTCAGTGTGTTAGTTCTGGTGTTAATCAATTTCTTTGTATGCTTTCAGTGTGCTGGTTCTGGTTTTTATCCATCCTCAAGATGTTCTTGTATACTCCTTGAGATTATGGATTTAATCTTTGCAAAAATATGACAAAAAGGAATTAAGCATAAGTAGTAAATTGTTATTTTATTGTTATAAACCCGAAGAAATTGCATGAAAACTGAAACAGTTTGAGGAAAAAGTAGATAATTGCATGTGATTTGAACTCTTGAATTAACTGCAATCCACTGATTCAAAATGTTCTTAATATGTGTAAGGCCCATACAGGCTTTCAGGAGAGGGGTAAAGATTATACCTATTAGAGACTCTCTGTCTCAACTTTCAAAATCAGTTGTTGGCCATAAGGAGAGCAAACATTTATGTCATTTGTCTAGAGGTAATCAACCTCAAATAATCACCGTAACCCTAGAAGTATAACCTTGTATAATGTCAAGTGAGCCCTAGGCTTGATTTGAAAATCACTAGTGTAAGATGATATTTTTGTTTCTATATGACTACATCCAAAATCATTGTGACCACAGTATATTCTGCATCTATTATTGGGTCCCTGCTGCTTATGGGCTGTTGCTTTTAATCCAGAAAAGGCTTTTCTTTCTCTCCCTAATGAACCGAAGATGTGATGGCAAAACATTACAATTGAAAAATCATTATATTTTTACAAGAAACCAATCATAGTTGTGAACATTCTGTATCTTCATATGCAGATTCAGAATATATTTCTTAGCAAACTTTCAACTTCCACATATGCATGCTAGGAATCTGACATTTCTAAAGGATGATAATGTAATGAGGATGTATAAGAAACTGATGATTGTTCTTTGCTAAGCATGGTGTCTTTGCAATACATTTATACCAGGAGTAAATGCTGATGATGTTCGGGTCTCTGTAGCGGCACCTGCAGCCAGAGGAGAAGCTAACAATGAGCTTTTAGAATTCATGGGAAAAGTATGGAATGGAATTTATTCATTTAAACTGATAAATTGAACCTCCGTTGACTTATCAAATCAAATTAAGCTGACTTGGTAAAAAAAACTTTGAGACAGGTATTGGGCCTTAAATTAAGCCAGATGACTCTTCAAAGAGGATGGAATAACAAATCAAAGCTCCTTGTGGTGAGTTCAGTTCCCAAATTTCGTCATTTTAATCTATCCATGTGTTTTGATGCGTTATACAGTCTGCTTTTCTCCTCCTCCAGTTGAAATGTAATTGGCTGTTCGAATTCTCGCTACTAATAGAAAATTGTCTTTATTTGTTTTTAATAAGTTGATCTCTGTGATTTAGTGGTGGTTTAATTTTCTATCTGTGAGCTTTCCATAGCATCAAGCTACAGCAAACAGAACTTGCCGAAGTTAGTAATTAAGTTTGATTGTTTTGAAAGTTCATGCATAGTTAGTGATCCGACCTTGTAATTTCAAGAAATTGAACTTCAGGGAATAAAATAAAAGAACCAGAGTTAATCAAGGCATAAAATGCTTCTTTATTTTAAAATAGGCAAACGGCTCCTTCATTCAGTGGCTATCAACTATTGAACATGTGCCCAGAAGAGAAGGGAAGGGAAAGGAAAAAGCTTTACTTCATAGAAAACAACTGCAATTTTTTAATTATGGTAATAATGAGAGCGACTGGTTCAGTAATCTTAAACTGATGCTAAACGAATCTGCTAACCTGACTTCATTAAGGACAGATGGTTTTTTTAATAAGATATTGAGATCCTAATTTAATCAAGATTTTGGAGACCTTCACCATCAAGCTCGAAAGCATTTCATTGGCTTACATTAGTTTTATTTTTTCCAGGCTTCTTGCTTTATTTTCTTTTCCTTTTTCATCTGAAACCAGATAACAGGGTAGAAAATTATCCAACATTTTTTACCTCTCCCCGTGCTAGCATAGTGGAAAAAACTATGATGGCTGCATATTTTGCAAATTGAAGTGCACCTGAAACAAATTAGACTTAGAACATCATAATATTTAAGTTGTGCGCACGTGCTCACAATCACGTGTATGAGATCTTATATAGAACCTTGTGTATGTATCTGTTTATATACGCGTACATATGTTTAAATATTCATCTGTCGCAACCTTTGTAGTAAACGTCAGTATGATGCTAATAAATACATTTCTTTTTTCCTAAGCAAAGTTTTAGGGGCTATTCTCTTTGTATTTTAGTTTTGTGTTTTGAGTTTTGAATTCATTTTAGGTTTTGTGTTTTGAGTGTCCATTTTGAGATTATTAAAAATGTGTTTTATTTTTGTTAGTTCATGTGGTTTTCATATGAACAATCTTTATTGAAATTTAATATGGTGTACTTATGGGGCGGTTCTCTTTTTGTTTTGAGTTTTATGTTTTAAATGTCCATTTTGAGATTATTAAAAATGTGTTCTTTTTGGCATTTTGAAAAATTGTTTTACCCAAAATGCATTTTGAAAATTTTTGCTTGATTATATTGAAAACACCCAAAACGATTTTCTTTATAGATTTTTAACTTGTTTTCAAAAACGCGTTTTCGAAAAGTATTAAAAAGTGTGTTTTCACTGTTTTGGAAAATCAAAAAATGATTTAAAAATGGTAAATAGAACACGGCTTAACTTTTACTTCTCTGCCCTATCAATCCATTTATCTGGGAGTTTACACTTGTGTGAGATTAGTTCTCTCGTACACTGTTAATTATATAATCTCTGAACCAGGTCGAAGATTTGACTGCAAGACAGATATATGAGAAACTTCTGGAAGCTGCTCAACCTTGAGAAAGCATAGATGGTCATTTCTATTTTGTACTCCTTGATATTTTCATTTAATGTTTAATTAGTTGGTTCGGATTATAATCCAATCGGAATTGGGAATAATGCTTAGAGCATTGTTATTTTGTCTGCACATTGTTCTGCATTCTGCAGTCGTACTTGAACAAATAGATTCCCAACTGATGATTGCTGAAGACAAGAATTTTAGCTTTAAAATACCCCATTGCGAGATATAGCATCATAATTTGCTTTCTTTGTTCCTCAGTTCATAATTTTACCATCGAAGGTGCATTTTGAGCTGGAGTTGGAGTCGGAGAAGCATCTCCGTATTTTTTCCATCTCTACTCTGAATCTGTGGATTGTTTTTAGCATGTTTCGAGGAACATTTTGCAACATCGGCCACGTGTAAATTCCCAATGATACGTGCTGGAAGTCAATACAAATTTGACGAGGAATGCCTGATAGGTTGATAAGATAAACTGCACGTATGGTTGCTTATTTTGAAAGTAATAAATTTTAAGTTTTTTAAGCTATCAAACTAAATGACTTGTTTTCAACTTAATTAACGATAATAAATGAGTTAGTTTAGAATTTACTCGTTTCATGTAGGTAATCTCTTTATGCTAAGGCAGCTTAACCAACCATACTTTTCCTCACTAACAAGCGCTGATATTAGAGAAGGTAATCTAATCAAAGGACCAATGGATTACCTTACGCTAAAAAAACTTAAAAGAAAAAAAAAAAAGGGAAAACCAACACTACCCTTCATCAATGTCGAAATGAATTATTCAAAACTTTGAATGCTCGTATCCTCCTAATTCAAAACCAAAATCAGTTCAAGACTGATTTTGACATAAAAATCTGGTGAAACAAAATTCAGACAATATAAAATGTTCTCATGGACAGTAGAGAATTTAGAGAATGAAACAGAAATTCTTCCGCCTTCCCAAAATCAAAGGCTGCCTCAAGTCTACCATTCATTAAGCATCCCTCTGTAGAACTCGGAAGTCTATTTTGTCTTCTTGGGAGCCAGCTGGGTTTCAGGCTGCAAATCCAAATGTTATACATCTTTGTCAAAATATGTCACTGCTTGTTTAAAATTACACTTATAAGTTTACTTACAAGTAATTAGGTTAAGAAGTTTACTTTTTTGCTGGTCAAATTTGGAAATAAGTTAACTACTTTTAAGCTTATCCGTACGTATGAAGATACAAGATAGAGAACATTAAGTTATTAGCAGTCACCGTGAGCCAAATGGTCAATGACGAAACAAACAATGCAAAAACAAGTGGGTTGATTCAGCACTTTTTTCATTTTTCTTCTTAGCTAGCTCTTGCTAATAATATTAAAAGAAGGGAATGTTATAAATACCTCCTTTTTAACCGGTTCTTCTTTTTCCGACAAGATCAACTCAATATGGCAGGGAGATGACATGTAAGCTACGTGCAGAACAATAATAATTAAAAATTGCATTTTTTTTATCAGGAAACAAGCCACTAAAAATCAGATGGGGGAAAAAAGGCACTAACGGTTGATTCTTCCATGGGCACGGTATGTCCGACGCCTCTGCTTCCTTGCTTGGTTCACCTGGATGTGAGATATGTAAAGTGAATCTACATCCAAGCCTTTGACCTGAAAAAAACAAGTTAATGTTCATCTTGTCAGGAGTTATTTGGGAAAATTACGGATCCCAATCTATTGCCCGGTTCCAAGTTGGTCCACAACCTTTAAAATAGAGCGAGTTGATTCTCAACCCTTCACCAATCCTAATTACCAAAACTGCCCAAATCTTCATTAAATTCTAAGCCCTCGTAGAAACATGACTTCATTCAAATTTATGGGCTTGAGCCCGAGTAGGAAAACAAAATATAGCTTCATAAAGTTAGACATGTGAGAGCCACATCATGATTTAATGACGATTTGGACAGTTTTGGTGGTTGGGAACTGATTGTGCAACTAAATGGCATATTTTCCCCATATATTATAATAATATGATCAAATTATCCACAAAAAGAAATGCATACTTCAGCATTACTCTCAGCATTCTTGAGTAGGTCAAGAATAAAATTTGCTGACTTAACAGGCCAACGTCCTTGTCCATTTGAATGGCGATTCTTTGCCTGAGCAGTGCGGCCAACCCCACGACAGAATCGTGTGAATGGAATAGCTTGTTTGTGGGCAAGAACATCCTCCAAGTATCTTTTGGCCTTGGACAGAGGCATTTTCCTGAGAGCATGCGCGGTCTCTCTTGTATTCTAAAAGTAAAAATGTATACAATAGATCAATAAGAAAAGAGTGTAAAATTGTAGCAGAGCATGATTTGGCAAGAATAAAATCACTATCAATATCAGATCATACAAAACTCCCAAAATCCAAAAGAATAAATATGTGCAGACAAGCATCAAATTTCTGAAAGTAAAAAAATTCCTTTATCAGATTATAGAGTGAATCTTGCTCTCAAAACTATAACTTGAAAATCTCTATCAAAAATAAATTCGGAATCTAGTAAAATTATGACAATAATGGTCCATTTGAGTGCTACTTTGCTAATCCTCATTAATTCAATTAATTTAGCAAGATCTTCAAGATATGACATATTGATGGCATCTATGTCCAAATGATTCTTTGTTTGCTTTATCAAGACCTATTCTTTACATATTTATTTTGTATGTTTTGTTGTGACAAGCTTTTTGATAAGATGATAAATGATACTATAGGCCAACAAGAGGACATGACATTGAATGAGCATAAATTAAGCAAAGACCTATTCTTTACCCATTGATATTGATAAGAGAGATGTGATCACGGTAGAACAAGTAGAAGAGGAAGGGATAGTCCACTAACACGATCTGTTGTAGTTGTTAAAAATCTAGTTGCTTTAGAACCTTTAGTAGATCTAGCAACGAATCAATGAAATGGAAAAAGAAGATTAAAAAATATTCACAAAGCAACCCTAATTATTGAAAATAGAGATAAGTTTAGTTTAGGAGCATCATTTAAAATGCAGTTCTGATGTTGAATTGTTTATGAGCCTTCTCTGTAACATCAATACAACCAACTTCCGTAAGTCTTATAAAACATCTGAATAATGCTACAAGAAGAACTGCCATGGTGAACACCGCCAAAACATTTAACACCACTAAACCAAAAATAATGATATCACAACTTATCATCAATCAACCAAAACTAGAATGAATAAGTAAATACAACATTTTTTTATCACATAGTGGGAAGCATTGCACCAACATAATTTTGATCAATCGCTGAGGATTCTCCAAAAATAAAGCCAAGATAATGTGAAATCATCGTAATTAATGATAAAGTACAAAGAATCCAACAATCAACTCGAAAAACACCCACCTTGAAGTGAACTCTGAGATCAGATCCCCTGGCTTTGCATGCTGAAAAATATACAACATACTCGGTTCAGATTTTTAAACCAATCATTTCAATGTACACAAAAGTAAGCCCCGCAAAGAAAAGATAAAAAAATGCCCATGATTTTTCGGCCTGCAACGGTAAGGTATAGCAATTGAAGCATAACGCACTACTCGCCAAATTTAGCACAATCACCTCCATTGCTTGTACCCTGTTCTAGCAGAACCAGAACAAATTTGGTGCATTGTAATCGTGTATATCCGTTAGTATATCATAACTTACACTTGGTCGGGTTTTCGGGCTCCCTGGAATACTTCACCTGTAATGTCAAATCATTCAACAGACAGCAAATGACTCGTTAAAATACTGTCTTAAGCGTCTATGTATACACACAGTCACGCACCGATATATACATCGATATATACAAACATGCATATAAATCACAACGGTGAATTCTTCACAATACCATGGCGAAAAGGCAAAGGCGAAGGCGGCAGCACTGCAGAAATCAATACCCGAAAAGGAGACGAGTTTCTTGAATTGAATTTTGAGATATAATTAAAACCCTAAGTGCTAGTACTGAATTGGTTTCGGACTGGGCATTTCTTTACATGGGCCTGAGAAGATGTCTTTGGGTTCTTACTGGGTTTTGTTGTAGAATTATTTTTTGAGAAAATTACATTCACACAGGTATTTAAAATTTTTAATTCAAAAATTAGATTTGAAAATTATTTATACAAAAATCAGGTATCTCATTTTAAATATTAAATATTAATTTATTTTTATCTAAATTATAATTAACCAAACCCTAAAAACTCTAATTATTTCATCTTCTTCATTCTCTCTCCACTCTATAGTCTCTGTCGTTTTCTCCTCCCTCTCTATCCTACTCTCTCCCTGCTCTAACTCCCCATCTCTCTACGTCACCGTCGTCGCCAAACGAGAAGCGCCGGAGCAGCGATCTGCAATATCGCGGCCAGATCGTCGACCCCTTTGCCTGTTGCTCAGAGATTTGCCCTCCTTCGTTGGTGCCCCGGTCATCTGTTGCTTAGGCACTGCGACGACTTCTTCATCGCATCGATCTATGAAGCACGACGGTGGTTCAATGTTGGTGGCACTGCGTGCGTTGTGGGACTGTGTTGGTGGTGGCGGTGTGGTGGGAGCTGGTGCGAAGCGATGGTGTGTGTTGGGGTGCGAAGTGGTGGTGGTGTGTGTTGGCGTGTTGATGACAGTGGCGTGTTGATGATCGTGTGGGTTGTTGATTAGTTTGTGTTGCTGTTGGATGGTGGTCGTGTTTGGGTTTCGGTGGTGGTGGTGTTTGGGCGGCTGTGGTTTTGTTGGATCCA
>CAIGRB010102396.1:1630-43138 GCA_903798255.1 Fraxinus quadrangulata | reverse complement strand
TTTTTGTATTTTTGAAATGGTGTAAAGTAAATATCTTAGAAATGTATTGTTCCCATTTTTTTTTTTTTTTACTTTTTTGTTAAATTAACATTAATTTTATTTCTACAACTATAATTTTAAAACTTATTTGGAAGAGATTTTTTAAAGAAGAAATGGTTTTTTTTTTTTTGAGAATATAAGGTTAAAAGTAGGAAAAAATTATGATCCTATAAAATATGTGGTTGAAAATAATTTTGAAAAAAATGATAAATGATTTTCCGAAAATCATTCTCAAACAGTTTAATTTAGTCGAATGTCTTTAAAGATAAAGTGTGTTGATGACATACTTGTTTAAGTAAAAATAAAAAAAAATCACACTGTTACTTCAATTATCTTCCAAGTCTCGATTTTACTATTCTCACTTTCCTAAATCGAAGTCCCCTAATTTCCTGCCTTATTTCGATCGAAATCTTTAATATTTTTGTGTTTATATTCATTTTTGTTTGAATTCTTCTAAAAGAACTAATTCTAAAATTGAAAATACACGGTCGTTTTTTATTAGTCTGCACATCATATTTTTATGAGCTAGAATTATTTATCTTTTTTTTAAGACAAAAATTAACTATATAATAAAAATTAAAGAAAAATGCACCCAATACAATCTACTTGGCGTTAAGTCTCTATCATTGAAATGGTACTCCTAATTGTAAGTTTATGGAGTCGAGTCTGCGCAATAGAGGCACTATTTAAAAGTTGAGTTTTCTTATAGATTTCCTCTTTGCCCCAAATTGCAACTTTTGTGTAACGATGTCAATCATTTATAGAATCAATCACAGCCCTACACGTAGTAAAAGAATCGATTTGATATTTTCCTTTTTAATTGAGCGTACTTGAGGGCACGGCTGGACGTTGCAAGTAAAACGAGAAAAACTAAAACTGGCGGATCTTTCAAAGCTGACAATCTCTTACATTCTTGCCAAATTCAAAGCAGTAGCAGATTTGCATGTTCACTAGCCAAACCCACTATTTTGAAACATAGATCATCTTTTTCCGAGTTTTTTTTGTTTAAAAAGCAAAAATGCAGAGTCCTATTTTTCCAATTTCGGTGTTCTTTTCTTGATCAACAAGGCTTAAGGCCCCGACCCATGCCTAAACCCTTAAAAACAGAAGATAGGAATCTGAAGGAAAAAACAGAAACCCATTTGGATGGTTCGAAGTTTAATTCTGGAATTTGTAGTCAAATAGAGAAGTTGGTTTTGTGTAAGAGGTACCGCGAGGCTCTTGAATTGTTCGAGATTTTAGAATGCGAGGATGACAATGATGTTAATTCCAGTACTTATGATGCTTTGGTGAGTGCTTGCATTGGATTGAGATCAATTAGAGGCTTCAAAAGGGTGTTTAATTTTATGCTAAATTCTGAGTTTGAGGCGAATTTGTATATAAGAAACAGGGTGTTGTTGATGCATGTAAAATGTGGGATGATGATTGATGCACGTATGTTGTTTGATACTATGCCTGAGAAGAACTTGGTTTCTTGGAACATCATAATTGGGGGGCTTGTGGATGTTGGAGATTATGTAGAGGCATTTAGGTTGTTCTTGATGATGTGGGAGGAGTTTGTGGATGTTGGATCTCGGACATTCGCGACGATGATTCGATCTTCAGCTGGGTTGGAACTCATATCTCCTGGACAACAATTTCATGCTTTCACTTTGAAAATGGGCCTGTATGATGATATCTTTGTGTCCTGTGCCTTGATTAACATGTATAGCAAGTGTGGTAGTGTAGAGGATGCAAGGTTTGTTTTCAATGAGTGCCAGAGAAAACCACGGTAGGATGGAATAGTATTATTATGGGTTATGCACTTCATGGCTATAGTGAGGAAGCATTAAAAATGTATTATGAAATGCAAGATTCTGGTGTCAAAATGGACCATTTTACATTTTCAATTATTATACGAGTTTGTACAAGACTAGCCTCATTAGAGCATGCTAAACAAGCTCATGCTGGGCTAGTTCGTCATGGTTTTGGGTTAGATATAGTTGCTAACACAACACTTGTAGACTTCTATTGCAAATGGGGAAGGATAGAAGATGCTCGACGTGTTTTTGAGAGGATGCCAAAAAGAATGTCATGTCTTGGAATGCCTTAATATCTGGATATGGCAATCATGGTTGTAGAATCGAGGCAGTTGAGTTATTTGAGAGGATGATTTCTGAAGGAATGGTTCCTAATCATGTTACATTTTTAGCAGTTTTATCTTCTTGTAGTGATTCTGGGCTATCTGATCGTGGGTGGGAAACATTTGACTCAATGAGTAGGGATTACAAGGTGAAACCTTGAGCAATGCACTACGCTTGCATGATTGAATTATTAGGCCGAGAAGGGCTTCTGGATGAAGCTTTTGCATTGATAAGAGATGCTCCATTCAGGCCTACGATAAACACGTGGGCTGCCTTGCTGACAGCTTGTAGGGTCCACAAGAATTTTGTGCTTGGGAAATTTGCTGCAGAGAAACTTTACGGGATGGGACCAGAAAAGCTATCTAATTATGTTGTACTTTTGAATATTTTTACCAATGCTGGGAACTTGGTAGAAGCGGCTGAAGTCGTGAAAACCTTGAAGAGAAAAGGCTTGAGAATGTTGCCAGCATGTACTTGGATAGAAATTAAGAAACAACCACATGCTTTCCTCACTGGAGATAAATGCCATCATCTAACCAAGGATATCTATGATAATTTGGATAACTTAATGCTGGAGATTGTTAGAAATGGATATGTTCCTGAAGGAAGAACCTTACTTCCTGATGTGGATGAATGAGAAGAGCGCATGCTTACTTATCACAGTGAAAAGTTGGCTGTTTCATTTGGGCTAATCAGCACTTCTGATTCAACCGCATTGTAACTTGTGCAAAGTCATAGGATTTGCAACGACTGCCATAATGCAATTAAACTAATAGGCATGGTTACTAAACGAGAAATTGTTGTGAGGGATGCTAGTAGATTTCACCGTTTTAGAGATGGAACTTGTTCTTGTGGTGATTATTGGTGAGGCCAATAAAACTACCTTTGTGGGCCTCCTTTACGTCCAATTTTCTTCAAAAGCTAATTCTCGAGGATGTCTATCTGTCAGGTTGTCACGTTAGGACTTTGTTGCATATGTCAAAATAGTCCTTTTCTTTTCATCCTTGATTCCTTTTGTAAGTTGCAAATATCTCCTACAATTGATTTTTTAAGCTTGTAACCTGCAGTGATTCTTACAATAATCTATTCAAATCATAATTTTTGCGTGTATTATTTTCTCCAAAATAATTTTTAATGTTTTTTGCTTTCTTCTACTTGTTTACTAATGTTTTCTGGGTTGCTGTAGCTCGAGTACTTGGGAATGGTATAGAGCAAAAAATCTGTCAACAGTTCCACGGCTCAATTTTTAGTTTTAGTAAATTTCCTGCTGCGCTTGTGTAAACTTTATTTCTTTTTCCTTTTTTTTTTTGGTGTTCCTTTTTTTATTTACTTCCCACATTCTCCTTTTTTCATCTTAGTAGTATTTTAATACCAAAGCATTTTCTGTAAATGATGGCCTATTTAGTCAAACAACCTAATGGCATTCCACTATTTTGAATAGTTACATTATTTGGTGGAAAGAGTTGTCCTATTTTTTGAGATTGTTGCAGTTTATCATTTCCTTTTGGAATGGTCTTCATTAATCATTTTCCTTTCTGACTTTTATCCAACCAGAACAATATATCAATCACCCTATGAAGAACTCCCAATGATAGTAACAGACGACCTCTTATTTCTTGTGCTATACATATATCTTTTTGTTTATATATTCCTGGGAATGTTTTTAGTCTGTCAATGATCCTAAACATCTTCTATCATGTGTTTGACTCTGATATATAACCCATTCTTACAATCTATACTGTCTAGAGACCAGCTCCATATTTTACTTTATTTACTGCCACTGAAAATACTCAGGTACCTCTGTTCTAGCCAGTTGCCTCAATCTTTGGTTTCTCATCTGTAAGTCAAATTCATTCATCAAGTCGTTCATGTGCATCATGTCACATTTATGCATGTTGTACATTAATTTATGAGGCCATATGTTTCGCACCTCTATGCTATCTGGTGCAAGGGAACTGAAGAAGATCAGAAGAGGCAATGAGAGAAGGGAGGAAAAAGGTGGTTGGATTGTGGAGCTTTAGAAGTCCTAAAGATCTCTTCTCCTCTGAAGCAAAACGAAAGACACAAGAAAAGGAGAGGAGATCAGCTAGAAACAGAGAAAGGTAAAAAGGGAGAAAAATTAAAATTTAATACTAAAGCCAAAGAATGGAGAGATGAAAAAAGGAAAATTAGAAGAAGAGCGAGAAGATAAAAAAGTAAGGCCACCAGTGGTTTTAGAAAGGAGGGAGATAAGGGAACTATTTGAAGAACATCATCTAGAGTAAAGGAGAAAGAGGGGAATTGAACACATTCAGTTTTCTTTTCACAATTTCAGTGACTGCCTTATTCACATAATAATTTTCAGCCGAAATCTGTTGACTTAATTATGTGATTTAAACTTTGCTGTTGAGTGTAGTTGCATGCTTTTATTGCTAATTAGTCCAATTGAATTTCATTTGAGTTCAAACTACATATCTTTAGTGAATTAGTCTTGGGTAATTCCTCTTTTATTTTGAAAAAACACCTTATTCCAAACTTACATTGTCCACTCTAATATTGTCCTTAATACTATCCTCCCTAATACAAAAAGTGTCCCAAATGCACCTTTGAGGATGACTGGGTATTTGAGATTGTTGACATGACATAAGCAGCAGTAGATAATTTAAATGGATGAGTTGTGAAATTGGAATAGGAGCTCCACAAGAAGTTAGCAGCAAGGGATCACAAGCTCAAGCTTGCTACAGTCCGCTTTACCTGGTAGGTGAGAATGAGCTCACTAACTCAGTGATTGCGTATGTGTGTTAGAAATGTGTTTTTCTCCTGAAGATTCACAAGTGCAGGCCAAGTATAATCAACATTAAGTTATACTCAAAATAGAAACTGTCAAACAGATCATCATACAAGCAGGATTCAGTTATTTATTGGTGATAACCTGTTCCTCCTCATACCCCCTGGTCACAAGCACATACCCCAGGCAGTATTCCAACTCTGGCCCACAAGTTAGCTCATCCTCCTACCTCCTTCAAGTGGGACTGGCAATGCCATTGGAGTTCCGGAAGTTCCATACCAAGGACTTAACAATAATGCTACCATGTGAAAAAGTAGACCACAATGGTTTAATCATTACCTCACGAGCATATTTATGTATCTGTACATTATTTTGAATTCTGTTATTGGTTTGTCATGAGGCTTATCCCTCACGTCACTAAGATAAAATCTCTCGGCACCTGATTGAGCCTTTTTAAATAATCACATTGGTTGTACTCCCTTTTTCCATCGTTCAAAAGCAACCAATGGTAATGTACCACAAAAGTTCTATATCCCAGCAGGTATTTTAGAACTTGAATAACAAACTTAAGACATTTGATTATTAATCATCATCAATTACCTTAAGCATTTACGACGTTTCAGGAATGGCTTGGTCTTGAAAGGATAGGCAAATTTGTTGTTCTTATCTTCTTTTCAAAGTGTGGTCCAATTTTGGTGGTAAAAGCACAATTTTAAAAGTTAGGAGCCTACTCTGCATATTTGACAGGGTAGATTGTGCAATTCTTTTACAGATTTTGGTGTCATTAATCCTTACATGATTGAAAGCAGTAATATTAAAGGGAGTTTATCCTCCTTTATTAAAACTATAATCTATTTTATCGTTTTAAAAGTTCAGCAAGTCTTTCTGAGACAGATCTTATTTTATGATCGCGCGTTTTCTTGTATGCTATTCATTCAGGTTCTCACATATTTGTAATATGTTTTAGGTGGCTGAGAACATGAATTTGATAGCCAGGCAACTGATTCTCGACCATTCAATTCTAGTCCTCCCATAAGTGGCTCAAATTTTTACTATCTTCATGTTACTCTTGAACAATGATATTTTAAAGAACGGTGGTGTTCATTTAATCCCATGGACAAGTTTAGAACCAAGCTAAATTTATCTTTTCCCTGGAGTTTCAGTTGCATTTACTCCAATGGTTTGTACTTCATTCACTAGAATTTGATTGTAGAAAGAGTTTTTGGCAAGGCCATTACTTGATTTATAGTTATCTCAACTGATTACTTTTCCAACTGGATCCTACATATGTGTTGAGCGAAGTTCTTGGCTAGTGTTGGACTGTCTGATTCAAGAGACTACTAGCATATTTGGTAGTGAAGATTGGATAGCACTCGAAAGTAGTGCAAAAGAAAAGAAAAAAAAAAGAAGCTAAAATCTTGTTCATTATACTATGTAGTCCTACGTGAGATTCTGAGTTTTGTTGGTGTTAGAAATTAACTTTGCTCATAGTTTGAGACAAAGGAATTGCAGGTTATTGAGCATTGTTCTTGGCTAGTTTTGAGCAGTTCGATTCCTGAAATACTTGTGTGTTTCTCCTAGCGTAAATCTGTAATGTTATTTGAAGCACAATATTGCTCTTATTGTAAGCCATGTAAGATCCCTAGTTCTGCTTTTGCTAGAAACTGTTTTTAGGATTCTATGAAATTTCAGGCTATTGAATGCATCAATTTTGGCATATCGTTTTAAATGGCCGGTAATGGGATTTTATCTCGTACAACTATACCCTGAGATTGTAATTGCTCTTATTTGTCTTTATGAGGAGATGAGATTAGATGAATGTTGAGAAGTTTGTATGGGATGCTTCCTTCTTTGGATTACCGGTTGGTTTGTTTTTATTCTGAACGAGAAAGCTATATGTTGTGACAGCCTTGTACATGCTTAACTGTCATGTTTTGTATGCATTATTAGACGATAGGGACTTTGTACAATGAAGAAGATACTAGCTTTTGTTCTTCTTAAATAATATTGAGTACAATACAGTCTATTTTATCAAACATCACAACATTGTTTTGTTCCTAGACATTTGATATAATGTAAAATAGTTTTTTTTTTTTTTTCCTTCAAAGCTTTTTCCCTCCTGAACTGTACATAATTTGGGGAATTCAAGTTCAATTTACTGATTTCCTGAAGAGGGTTAGATTGACAATACTATGAGAAAATGGTTAATTTTGCAAAATAATTGCATTGAAAAATTAGTGTCTTTCTATTTGGTCATTTGGATATTGTTAATGATCCTGAGGAACAGAGAGCAAGAGGTATTCTTGTTATCTGGTTGATATCGGTTTGAACCCTACCAATTTGACTAAGTTAAGGATGATGTTAACTTCTATTTTGATAGCAAAAACTGAAAAGAAAACTACGAAAGGACTTAAGAGGGACGTGACGTGCAATTTGACATTTAACAAAGGAAATATTATAACTACACGATAATAGATAAGAGAGATTATAACAAGCATTAGATGCAAGACAATCTCTAAATAGTAAATATCTCGTGTCATACTCCTCACTATAGGGTTAAATCTACCAATGCCCACCCAACTTTATATTTAGTGTAATCACCTAATTTGATTTTGTTTCATCATGATCATCCAACTTTATACTTAGTTTCCGTTTGGTAGATATTAAAATCAGATTTTTAGTAGATTTTGATAAAGTTGATGAGATATGTGGTTGAAAAGTTATGGATCTCATGAAATGTGTAGTTAAAATTAATTGTTGATTTTGATTTGAGATTAATTGAATTTTAATCCAAACCAAACATGGGCTTAGTGTCACCATGACAATTCAATTTGATTTTATTTCACTATGATCACCTAATTTCATATAATGTTTCATCATGGCCACCTAATTTTATACAACATTTCGTCATGGTCACCCAATTTATTTTCACCATTTTCATTAATTTAAAAAAGGGTAAAACGGTAACTTTGTATTATATATTTAAAATAATTTTTTAAAAAAAGGTTTTTATTTTATTTTAAATAAAAACGTTTCTTTTTAAAAATAAGTTTTTATTTATTTTATTTTTCTAATTAACTTTTTTTTAAATAAGGTTTTATTTTATTTTTCTGAGGAACCTTTATTAAATAATTTTTTATTTTATTTTTTTTTTCAAATAAGTTTTTATTTTAATTTATTTTATATATAATGCAAAGTTACCATTTTATCCCCTTTAAAGCTAGCGAAAATGGTAAAAAGAAATTGGGCGGTCATGATGAAAAGTTGCATGATTGGGTGGTCATAGTGAAACGTTATATGAAATTGAATGGGTAAGTTGAAATAAAAATCAAATTTGGTGACTATAGTGATACTAAATATAAATTTGGGTGATCATGATGAAATAAAATCAAATTAAATGGCCATGGTGACACCAAGTATAAAGTTGATTGGACATTGATGGATTTAACCCCCTCACTATATATAGATGGTTGATAATGATTCTTCGTTAAAACGATAGTTCAAAATGCCCGTTATAGGACCGACCACAACAAGTGACAATTGTCTGAAAAGTGTAGAAATGCCTCAATGGACAATGTTGATTAAACTTCTTTCAGCACTTATTTTGATGTCGACTCATAATTGAAAATTTTGAATCAATCATAAAAAAACTTTTATCATTTTCACTTTTTTGTTGCCAATAAGTAAATGAACCCATTCCAAACTGCTGTCCACTGCAATGCTATGGTGTTTCACACATTTTCTATTTGTCAGAATTTGAGTCTCACAAAAATATGAAAACTTTCCCAACTTCAAAAGTAATTTGGCTTTTTCTTTAAATCAGTTTAGAAATGAATTGTATGAACAATTTTTGAAATTATGTTTGGCTCTCATTTTATAAAGCTAGCAAGGTAGGCTATACAATATTAAATAAGAAATATGCGAGATATGTCATTTTATTGTAGAGTACATGTGGATGCCAACTAGACGACATAATTTAGTCCGATCAACAAGCTGGCTCCTAAAAATCTGTCTAGAAGGTGATCAAGTAGATCACGAGAACTTTATAGATCCCTTCAGGACTAGGACCACTACTAAGGATCCAACCACAGTGTTAGGACATATACGAAATTGAGAAGTGGCAACTGTCATTAACCGTTGTCACTACTCCGCAAGCCGAGATTTCGCTAACGGCGGTTTGTCTCCGAGGTTAAATATGTGCATATTGACTGAATTGTGTAGAAATACAGCATCTTTGTTGCAATGTGCTGCACACGGACAATTTGAAAGGACAAATATTTTAGAATTTGTCATGATAACTGTGTTAATGATCAAACAATATGGTCCTACATCTTTATTAATTGGTTCACCTTTTTTGAAATTTTGATTGCAAATTGGCAATTGCTAAATGTATCTAAATCAAAAATAAGTGACAGAAAGTAGAATATATAAGCTGTCATATTTGATGATCAATAATGTTAATATCAAGTCATGCTGCAGTCAACCATTTTGTGGGTCGAGTTAAAATTTTGAACGAAGCAGGTAAAGCATACAAAGATTTATAGCGATTTACTCATGAGGTTATGATTTACCCGTGAACCCAAATATAAGCGTACATACAATATTAATCCAAACACTGGCTTCCCTTCCCTTTTTTTTCACGTGTAGTTAATAAAATTTGCTAGAATTATAACATTTGAGTCTCTAAAACTTTTAAACAGCGTAGTCCAATGGCAAGCAAGTGTTTGAGTTTAAGTCTCACCTCCACTCATATATGAAAGTTCCATGTGTGAGCTCATCTAGACTGCACAAGAGGGGGCGTTATGAAGATTTGAAAAAAGTTCTTTTTTTTCTTTAACAACTTAAACTTTTAGATGGGTAGTTTACACAATCGAAGCATATCAGCTTGCTAGTAGTTCTGCAGCACCAAAAGCAGGACGGGGAAGGGGATGGGGGGAGTATTGATCAAATTCTGCATTTGGTAAAGCACTTGATGAAGAAACTTGTGACATTGATAAGCTGTTCAGGTGAATAATTGCTTTATATTTTTTTAGTTTAGCCCTTTTTGTTCCCATACCTTGTTGCCATTTCCAAAAGCAGTGCCTTACAGGGGGGAACTTAAAAATATTGTAAAACCAAGATTTTGTGCTCATTATATATATACACACACACATTACAATATATACGCATGAATGATCTACCGAGCACCGATATATATATATATATATATACACACACACACACATAAGAGCAAGTTTACTTCTCTACATTTCAATATAGTAGCACAGGAGTCCCTAACGTTAAAAGCCATGTGAATCTTTGTTAAATTATAACGTGCCCTGATGAAAACATGTCTTAACTCCAATATTCTCAGTATTAATAAGCACGATAATCTCCACATTTACAGTAATTTGATTAAATGTTGTGTATGTGGCTCATATAGTACAGAACACATGTTTACTTGAAAAAATAGGGCAACGTTGAAGCCGAGCTATGGAACGGAATGGAGCAGAGCGATGGCATCAGCCTCTCGGGTTTTAATTTACTGTCTATTTTGCCATGGAGGCTTAATAAGTTTGGGATGCGGGGGTAGCGCCCTCACGTTATGGTACACGGGTATTTTTGGACTTTTCCTAAAATCTTGTACGAAACCTAAAGTTTTGTGTGGGCTAGGGATATTATTAGTATATATATAGATGATGCGACCCTATTATTCATATTGAATGAAATTATCTCCCCTTCGCTCCATGTGACTGTAGTCACATTGTCGAATCGCATTAAATCTTCGTATTGATTTTTGCGTTTTCACTCCTCTATTATTGGACATTAAAAAATACTAATATATTTATAGTCTGGGCAAATCAAGAAAATCAAATTGTTGTAACATCTCAAATGGGGTGCTGCAGCTGGTCACTGTTGTGACTGATGCTTCGAGTAAGAGCCATCTTATCCAAATATGTTTCTTTTATGTAGGACTTCAGACATTGATAGTGGGTATTTGGTTTATGTTGAACTAAAGTTAACAAGTTGAATACAATCGTATACAGCCATGTTGTCTTCTTCTTAATGAATTTGTTTTCTTTTTGTTCTGATTCATTTGCCCTTTTTAACCTCTATAAGGTTCTTAATTTGACGTCACCTGACACTCCACGGATGCAAATAGAATCAACTCGAATTCGGGATAGTTAACTGTAGTCACTAGATTTCTTATCTTGTGTGTTGTTTGTGTCACCCTAAATCAAATATAACTCCCTTATTTGCTTATGCTTTAGAAAATTATGTCCTTGTCGGGTCATTAGTTGTGCCTTGGATGACATAGGTGCTACAATGGCCGGCACAAAGGGGTCGTCTCATTCTGCATGGATGAGATAATTTTTTTATTATGCGTGGTTATAGTAATTTATACATATGACTAAAACGAACAATAGGCTTTAATACATAAATCAGATCTTTTCTAAGTCTTGGTGCCATTTTTGGTACGGGTTCTTGAAAAAGTTACAAAAAATGTGATGAGCCTAATATGCAAGCGCGTGCACAATGATTATTTTGATAAATTTATGTTCGACGTACGTCTCTAATTTTCTCCTATTAGTTTGTCCTTTCTTTTTATCCATATTTCTCTTTACAAAATCCTATCTTCATCTCTCGTCCCTTAACACTATGAAATAATACATGAAAACAGTTAAAAATGATAAATAATTCTTGAACAAAAATAAATAGGTTTCATAGTTAAAAGACCATTATAGGTACTATGTTCTTGTTCTAATACCTTTGTCCATTGTTTATGTCATATTTTTTTGGAAAAATTAAATATAGGAAATCTTATAACATGAATATGCTGTTCCAACATTTGATAGGTAAGAAAAATCCAAACTTACAGAGACTTAGGAAATAACAAAGTTTATGTCAAAGACAGTGATCATTTGCAAAGCCTAGGATATAAACCGGGTTTTACTCATTCGTAGATGGGTCTTCGATAGCAGCTAGGTCTAGAGGAAAGTCGGGAATTGGATTGATAACATAGGCTTGACTTTCATCAATCCGGCGTATGGGACTTGAACCCTCACTTTTTGCTTCCATAACCTAAACTCGGAAGAAGGAAAGAGATAAGAGGGTCCGCAGATAAAACACGATCATTTATTCAACCGAATTTTCTCATTTTACAGGTTTACAATGCTTAAAAACAGACAAGTTGCAATGTCAAATCCAAGTTGTCATAGGGGAATCAAATACTCCAAACTCATCATGTGAATAACAAACTTCAATTCACTATATAGACTCAAAAGCGTAGTTAGCATTTTTTAAGGTAGAAACTTTTGTCTACAAGATTGGCAAGTGATTTCCAAGCATCTTGAATCCATCTTTCCAATGGCCTTTTCTTTCATTCTCTCAGCCTTCTCGACCTCTCCTCGTGCTCGTTCCCATAGTGCCCGAGCACGAGCAAATTCAGACTCGGCCAACTCCATTTCTCTCCTCGAAAGCTCCCTTACGCGCTCCGCATAAGCCTTTTCCATCGCCGCCAGTCGAATTTGCTCCGCCGCGTGCCATTTCAAGGCCTCAACATTGCTAGTATCAAACTTCTTCACATCATTGTAATCTTTAACTCTTCTTATTACAACACAATCTGATGGTGGCTTGAGTGGGCTAACACTTACTGACAATTGAAGGTCTAGTGATGGACCATCAAAATGATCCCTAGATCGTAATTTAGACGACGAATCGGATGGCCAGGATGAAGCCTGTGATGAAGAAGGTGCGGTGTTTGGATTAGTACTGGATAGTAGCTGCAATTCTTTGTGACGTTCTTCCATCGAGGAAAATAAAGTGAGGGACTAGGCTTACGCAATGTGGGCTTTAAATAAGAATCTCATTACAAGGGCACTTTCGGAAGTTCCCATGTTTCCCATGCAAAATGACTAGACTGTTTTAACATCATTAGACCCATGATTCCAAACTTTGTGTCCTCACTCTTTAATCACTTACATTAGTACTTAATAAAGTTAGTATACAATACATTGTACTCAACCTTGTTTAGTATTGCTTTTATTCAAGTTGATAATTAATTTTATGGGACCCGTAATTTTTTTACCCCAAATTTCATTAATTTTTATCAAAATTTACAAAGAAAATGATTTTTTTACCACAAATTTCATTAACTTGTATCAAAATCTACAAAAAAAAAAAAAAATTGATTTTTATTTTAACCAGATAGGGGCATATTAAAATTTCATTCAAGTATACATTGGATGGGGTATAATTAGACATAATGAAGGAAGAAAGATATGCAACATGTTTGTATGTTTTTGTGTAATCGAGTCTTGTTCAATTATGTGTATATACCACACGAGCAGTAAAAGTATATGTAACAATTAGAATGTAATGAATTCAAATTTACACTAAGGTAGGTGAATTTCAATTGCTCGTAGGAAATATTGAAGAGCTTAATTAAGAAATTTTAATTTTTTACTTTTTAGAAAGTACTACTTTTTTGTTTAATAATTGATTTAAATAATTGATTGAGGATGGATACGGGGATTAGTAATAATTTCACTTGCACGTGCGAAGTGTGTGATTTTGGTTTGAGCCATAAGAGGGCCTTTTTGGTTAAGGGCGAATGGCTTTATGGATAGTAGGCCCAAGCTGTCGGCCCTCTTGTATTAAAAGGTAGAGAATTTTACAGTATAGGTCCCAATATATTACCTAATATAAGTTGGTCCATAATCATTTACATTTCTATGCCCCTGTTTGACACCCATTTTGGGTATAAAAAAAATTCTGGAATAGTGATTGATAGAAGATTGTGTGGTTAAAAAGTAAGGAGAGTTTTTGGGTTTATGTGTAATATTATTTTATTGATAAAATGTGTGGTTGAAATGAAGAATGAGAAATATAATGGAAAATAAAATGGGTTTCAAACAGGGTGATTATTGCACGTTCAACTCTCTTAGATTGAGCTCATGTTTGAACTCCATTTCTTAAAATTGATTTTTTTTTTCAAACTTATTTTGAATCACACATTTCATGGAATTCACAACTATTAACAATTTTTCAACCATATATTTTATCCAATTTTTTCGAAAAATACTAAAAATTTGATTTTGATCAGAATTAAACATGAGCTAAGTTTTGGTTTCTTACTTGGGTTGATGTTCGAAAAATCACATGATAATTTAATGCTAGCTTGGACTACTTTCTGTCGTTGAGCACTAATTGTGTAAAGAAATTCAATTTAGTCTTTTTAAATATTGAAGATTAACTCGTTACTAATGCAATATGATGGAGTTGAGTTGTGCAATTTGTATAAAAGCAATTAGCTTTTCTCCATATAAAGCCCACGCTTCAAGCAGACTGGCACGTGAGAGGGGCACTGTAAGGGGTGGAGGGGTAGAGTTGGGCGGGGGAGAGAGAGAGAGCGAGCCCATCATAATGTTGATTTGGGTGTACTGAATTTTATACTTTGGATCACTCGTCTCTCATCATTTAGGATGGAAGATTTGTGCAAAGCATATCTTGTTCACACGTGCCGCCAGTTAGGCTTAAACCCAACTTTTTCTTGGAAACAAGGGTTAGGGGAGAAAGCGAAAGGAAAAATAATTGTTTAAATAATTGTTTATTGAACTTTTGTATTTAAATAAATAGGTAGGGGTGGAAAGAATTTTGTCTAAAAGATACATCATGGATTGAGCATGCAAGCTTATATTGAAATTGAGTTCAAGAAAGTTTGTCTACACGTAATATTTTTTCAATCGAGCATTCTTGCATTAAAATTGAACTTTCAAAAAAATATAATTGTCTAATAAAGAAGAGAATTATTATCTTGGCCCAAGCGAGGCTTCAATTTAGTTGTAGTGATTGCCGACAAATTTATAAATTGCCTATAAAATAATTTATATTCTATTTTGAAAAGCAACAGTAAAAAAAAAAAAAAAAGTAAGCTTAGCTAATAGGTCAAAGACGTTAAATATGGTTTGGTGACAATATTTCTTGTCAACCTACCTAGTAAGTTTATAATACACTGCCTCAATCCACTTGACTAAATTCGCTCCACCTGCGACTTAGTAATGTACTACAAGGGATCGGAAAATTCATCTGCTCGTGTCATTCTAGCTTCAATTGTCAAAAAAATTGTACTTTATTCGATGAAAAATGAGTCGTATTTCTATGCAAAAAAAAGAAAACCTCTTTGCTCATTGAGTCATGCTTAGCGGACCAAAAAAAGGTCTTTTATATAAAAACTATATGGCCGAAATCAGATGTTTTACATGTTAAACAGTAAACAAGAAGCTAAATTGGCTATTTTAGTCATTTGGGTAAAGGCATATAGGAGGGGGTTCACCCTTCCAAGTCACTCTTACACAGTTTTGACTCGGACTTGTTTAATAAAGAGATTGGTATTAAAAATTTAATAGAGTAAACAGAATTAAAAAAGAAAAGGCAGCTAAAATCATATTTATTATCTTATTCAGTATTACGTACCAAACATCACCACGAACTTGCAATTGTCTCCTTTCAAAAGGAAAAGAAACCCAAAACTGCTGCTCAGAGTCCTTTACAACACCAAAAACTTCATCCATAGAAATATATGTTCTTTTGCAAGCCGTTTATTCAGCCACACAACCACGGACCAGCTAAAGGAAACCAGAATTGATTGCTTATTCGTTTCAATAATTATTTAGAAGTAGAAACAAATATATATTGAATCTGGTGCTTGTTTGAGTTTCAATATGATATACTTTTTTCTCTGATACTTTAAATAACTTATAACGGAACACCATCCTTTCGAAATTGACAGCACAGAGATGGGGAAGCAAAACAAAGGCAGGAGCAGCCTCATTTGCCCTACCCTTAGGAGGCTACACTACCCTATACCATCTCCACTTCACAGGAATGCATATATAAATCAAAAACCTATACTTCAATGTATGAGTTGATACTTCACAGCACATGCAATGGCACAGCAGTTAGCTCAAACTTCAGCTTGACTGCAAGGAAGAGAATTGTTTGTATAGACGAACATCACCTTCACATGAAATAGCTAAGGGATTTCTTCCGTCTAGAGCCCCCTTCGCCATATAGTTCATTCCACTGAAGAAGCTCAGTCATGTTTATAGACTCTGATGAAACACTTGCACAAACCTACACTCAGGGAAAATGAGAACTCAAAAGTTCAGCTTAAAGGACAACCGCGAGCACATTTGGATAAGCTTGAAAAAAAAAAAAAAAAAAAACTATTTGGAAAGTAAGGACTACAAAAGTAATCTTTTGAGGTATTAAGTCCTGGAAAAAAGTAACATTCAGAAAAACCTGTTTGGCACAAAAATAAAATAAAATACTTTTAAGCTTTGCCAAACGTGATAAGTAAGAAGTATTAAAAAATCTTGCGATTTTCGACTCACTTGCTCATGAGCAAATCTGAAGTCATCCATGTTCAATGGCCTAATATCATCACTCCCACTCAAAGCCGGCGGAGGTTTACCATCTTCAAGAGCAGCAGCTTGCTCCTATTATTACCCCAAAATGTAAGTCAGATGGTTTTTTCTTGCAGATAAGCAATGACAATATGATACTTCCTTCAATATTTGATCTGAAGAAAATTCACTTCTATATTCATGATTCACAATTCATGTTGCCTGTCAGCAATCAATGAAAACAAGAACAAACTAACATCTTAAGGACATGGTTAAGGACATGGTTTGATACACCACCTTACCGGGGATTACCAAACATGCCATAAATGTACTAATTTTCATTTCATGTATCCTGAATATTGATGTTTGATGTTTTCAATACCCTCTTGAGATTGACCAGCAGTAAAGCTCAATATCAATCATAGGAAATGTACCTTCTTTTCCCTTTCCAAAAGTTCTCTGATTGGACGATGTGCAGCCGTCACGCATAAATTCTACAGGAAAAATAAGTAGAATTACAGAAAGCATAGATCCTCAAAAGCGTGGACAAGACTAAAATTGATTCTTAAAACAGAACACCAGTCTGTAAATCCAACCTTTAGGTCACTTCCAGAATATCCATCTGTCATACTTGCAACAGAGTCCAGATCAACATCGGGAGACAAGTCCTCCTTCGCTAGTATCACTTTTAAAATCTTTGCTCTATTAGCAGCATCCGGCAAGTTGACCATCAATCTAAGATATAATACAATAGAAGCAACAACATCAGGAATAATAGAAGTTTCTTAAGTGAAGTAAGAAATGCAAAAGGATTCTTAGGGGGTGTTTGATGTAGATTAAAATCAGATTTTAAGTGGATTGTGATAGGAGTTTTTGAAATGTGTGGTTGAAAAAATGTGGGACCCATGAAAGTATGGTTGATGTTGATTGTTTGACTTTAACTTAAATTAAAATCAGATAAAAATCTGGCCCAAACAGGCCCTTAGTATTGCTTTACCTACGTGGAAGACGCCTTATTACAGCCTCGTCAAGGTCAAATGGCCTGTTTGTGGCAGCAAGCACCAAAACCCGTTCTGTATCTTTTGTTCTCAGTCCATCCCAGTTCACCATGAATTCATTTTTCATTTTGCGCATGGCTTCATGTTCTCCTGGGCTTTCCCTCCGGCCCAGCATGCTATCAACCTTTTAAGATATAAGAAGAGCTCACCAAGTCAATCTTCTGTATAAGATTCAAATAAATAAATAGGAAAAACAGCGCTATTGGTCCTCAACCTATTACCCAAGTAGCAAGTTGGTCCCCAACGTTTAAAAAGGAGAAAAATGGTCCTTAACTTGTTATTATAGTGCATAATCAATCGCCAATGATGAATGCCGTCCAAATCTTATTCCATCATTTCATGTCCCTCATATATTCAACATTATGAAGCTAGGTTTTATTCGACTTGGATTGGTTCCTAGAAATTTGAGGTGAGACATGTTTCTCTGAAGGTCACGTGACAATATAATGAAGATTTAGACAGATTCTATTGTTGGAAAGTGATTGTGCAATTATAATGAAATGTTAAGAACCAAATTTATTCTTTAAAGTTTGGGGACCAATGGCGCAATTTTCCCTAAATAAATATGCATGGGTGCATTTATACAAACACGTAATGTAGGCATACTTCATCAACAAATACAACACTAGGAGCTATTTTGCTTGCCAGCGAGAACACGGCCTTCACATACTTCTCACCCTCACCAAACCACTGCAGTAAGAAAAAATAGTGTGGAGGAAAGGTGGAAGTTAAATATATAAAACAAAATCATCAAATGAATCTCATAATAGTCATCGGACAAGCTCCTGATGAATTTACCTTTGAAGAAATGCTCGACATAGATATATTGATGAAGTTAGCACCAGCTTCAGTGGCAACAGCCTTTGCAAGCATGGTCTTTCCTGTTCCAGGGGGCCCAAATAAAAGTATACCCTTGCAGGGCTGCAATTGAAAAAGTTGAACTGAGAGGTTCTTTGGACACCTAAAATGCAAATTACTAGCCAAAAAATATATTGACAACTTCTAGACACGTTGCAAGAAAGCAGGCAGACAAGACTAAAAACTCAACCAAAAAGGAGGCCAGAAAAATAGCATTTAAAAGCTCAAGAGAAGATCTGCCAAGTGTAAACAAAATATCAGCATTTTTTTCTGTTTGTATTAAACTACATGAGCTTGTCAGCAAATGTGCAGTAGTCTTAATCGAGAGACCATTCCAATATATAGGATTAGCTTGAGGCCTCATTCTCAGTTTTTAATCAACATCACATATCACGGGAATTGATTTTTTGATTGAGGTGGGGGTGCATGAACGGAGAAAAGTGACCTATACAATCAAGATAATACGTGACTAAGAAAATAACATCAAGAGAGATCGGTATATAAGTTTCCTAAAGAGGGGACGGTAATAAATGAACAGAAAAGGAAAAGGAAAAGGAAAAGGAAAAGAGGATGCAGTTCAACAGTCAGTGTCTTGTAACTTAATCTCCGTCATGTAGAGATGTCAATTACTGATATAAGAGATTCAGATGTAAAACCTTAGTCAATTGACCCTTGCAGAAAAGTTCGGGTCTCTGTAAAGGAAGCATCACCAGCTCCTTCAATGTATCCTTGACACTTTCAAGTGCTCCAATATCATCAAATGTCACGCCAATATCACTGGGAGGAATAACATCCACCAGAAGCCTTTTCTCAAACTCATTCTCTGTCACAACATCCTAGGTAAGGCAGAAAAAGTAAATCTATAAACCTCTAAAATATGGAGCAAGCATCAATATAAAATATTTCCAGCAAAGCTTAAAGCTTTAATAAAATTTTCGCTGATGTCAAGAAACACAAGTATCACCTTAAGAGACTTCTTCGAACTTTTGGATTCATTCTGGATTGCTTGTAGTATTCCTATGCCATACTGGATACTGCTCAAGTGTCATACCAGTTTAGTTCCAATAACTAATTTTGTAGCCATCCATAAAAATGTAAGCTACTCCTTTTACCTCTCAGTAGATAAAACAAGCTTGGCATCTGTATCAGTTTCAGGGTTCCGCGTTAAATGATGCCATAAAGCCCATCCAACTACCTTCTCTGCACCTTTTAAGGTTTCAAAAAACTACACTTTCAACTCTTGTTCACTCATTCTGGAGTCTCAATTTTCATAGAAGAATTAGAATATTTATCATCTAATACAGGGGCCCAAAAGAAATGCTTACTCTCATTTGTAAGTATCTGATCTTTAATGCACGATGTATCAAGTCCATCACACTCCATTCCATGACGACTCAGGACCTATATGTAATAACATGAAGCAATTCAGATGAAGTATTGGAAGCACCCGCAAAATATAAAGTGAGTTTCTGCATAGCCATGCTTGAATATTGTAAAGGAAGTAGAGATGAAGAAACTAGTAAATTCAAAAAAAATGCTGACAGTGTCTTCAGCAGTGTTTTCTTATATAGTTCAAATCAACAGAACTCTGCTTGAAAATAAGAAATTAAAAAATCCATGTCTGGAGCTATTTGGCATGCTCAGAATCATAAAAGATAACTGGACAAGCATCGCATTCTGACTGAATTACGAAAAATACTTCAGTTCAGTGTTATGATCTCTCACAGTTCTTAAATTATTGAGATTTGCGCTCAGCTTTAGTGTTTCAGCATCTTGTTCCAATTGCTGCTTCCAACTAACTAGGAGTGCTTCATCCTGCAATGGCGAGTAAAGCATCAGTACATGTTTAAATGACAAAAGGTCAGTAACACGCAGAATTTCAAGAACAAACCTGAGGTGGGTGAATGGTCACTTTATTGAGGAAAAGTTTAGATAAAAGCTTGGTTGCCTTGGGAACGTCCTTTCCTTTGTCATGTAGTCTCCCCAAACTATCCTGAGGTAATAAAAAGTAGACCACATTAATCCAGTACGCAAATGATCAATGCAGAGAGCAATAAGCCACATACAAGAAATAATAGACAGAGTACATTGATAACGATCAAATCTATTAAGAAAAGAACCAACACGCACAACATCAGCCACCGACTCACAACCTGACTGAGGCCAATGTTACATACATAACCAGATCCAGCAAGGACACTTCCGATCCAATAGAATATCATTGTTTAATAGATTTTGTACAATGTGAGCCCTTTCTGACAAGGTTACTCTTCTCACAGGCCAAATCATTTAGTGTCCCAACCCCACTCCCCCACAAAAATAAAAAAGAAAGAAAGAAAGAGAAATTTTTGTCTTGAGGATAAAACTCGTGAAAAATTAAAAATAAGAGTAAGAATAACTAAAGTCAAATTGGAGAGAAATTCTTAAGGTGTGCCAAATAAGATACATTAGCAAGGTCAATGCTGTGGCACACAGATAGATATTATATGACATATGATAAAACTTGCTTCGTTCTGTAATGCACAAACCACATAGCAGGAAGAATAATTTCAAAATATGACAGTAACGAAAGAGAGTTCCTTACAGGGAAAGCCAAGTCAAGTAAAGCAGTATGATTGCTGCTAAATTTGGTGAAAAGCAAACTGCTAGGATGTGACTGCACGATGGAAAAACTATCTTCAGTTTATATTCTCAACTAGATGAGACAAGAAATAATATGCCCTTAGACTTCATTCAATTTAAAAACCAAAAGGTTCCAGAAAATGCAACTTCAAACCAACAAGAAGCAAGAAGACTTCCAAATGTGAATAATATGTATCATGGACACGATCAAACAACAAACCAGTGGCCATCACGAGAGAGATAACTCATCCAAACAACACTACCTTTTCCTTACGATTGTCATTCTGCGTGTGAGAGCCAATAATGACAACATTATCAGGAATCTTCTCCAGCTTGTTTCTAAATGTTACATATAATTCGGAATTTCCGGCCACAGATTTCTCAGCATCTTTGATGAACAGTATGAAGGGGGAATCTCTGCTAACCTCAAATACAGTCTAGTAATGAGGAGTGAAATTAATTATTGGATTATGAAAGTTCATAGGCACACAAAATAAATCATGAGCAAAGCACTCATTTGAACATATTAAGAATCCCACCTCAAACATCGTGTCAATGAGTAACTTGTCTAGATCCTCCACCCCCGAGGTATCCAAGCGAAGTTCAGTGGCTTGTGAGTAAAAGCAAGAGAGATAAAAAGTGATTGGAAAGTAGGGAATTTAAGAATTTTTCATTGCACGAGAATACATTTGAATTCAAAAATAAAAGCACGGCTGCACTTTACCGTTGCAGAAGAATCCATGACCGATGCCACATAGACCCCCCAAATCAACTCCATCAGGTATGGATTTATCGAATCTTACACCAATTTTCGACAAGGGATTGTCTTCAAATGGTAATAGTACCTTTCCTCGCATTCCAGGAGTTGGGCCCCTAAAGATGCAGCTAAAAAGTGTTATGTCACAGACGTAGAGTAACTCAGAATGCACCTTTTTGGTTTTAAGATTATACTAAAAAATTCCAGAAAAGTGTGCAACTGAAGAACAATAGATGTAATATCTAAAAAATCAACCCCCTTCAAAACAAAACAAGAAGTAAATTACCCCACAGACCACATCATATGCCAAAGTAACTTTCACAAGAATATATTTTGAACTTGTATATACTACTTCTGCGGTCATTTAACAAGTGCCTCGTGCCAAATGCAGCAAAGTAACTAATAAAACCACTCATATTAAATACACGACCTAAACTCTAGATTTGTTGTTTCTCAAATAAAAATCACTTGAGCCCTTTGGATTATTAAATCATGGCCCACACTAGAACCAGGAAAAAAAGGATAATTCTATCATGTCTTATTAGCTCATCATTGTCAGAAAAATTCACCACTTTAAGGTTAAAGTCACGTCAACACTAGATCAATAGAGATTTCACCACTTTAAGGTTAAAGTCGTGATAACACTATATTAATAGAGATTAAGTTATTTTCCGATCAGTGTTCTCATCTGCAAGCATTCAATGTTGCAGTTGCATGAAGAGATTTTAGTAACAAAATGATAGGTTAGCATCTTAAGATCTCTCGTCATGCTTTCAGCCAAAAGAGAAGGCAGGAGAGCCTCTATCTTTCCCTCTATCCCCTACCGCCTTTTGGGGACTCAAATAAACCAGAAAAAGAGAAGAATGTGCAACTGATATCAGTAATTTGTAGTTAATAAGCACTCACTATAGAAAAGGATATACAAATGATCTGGCATAGAAATTCAGAGACATTGATGTCTTATCATATTGATAAACTTAGCACATGTTTGACCCCCATTTTCTAAAACTTATTTTCAGTCACATATTTTATAGATCCACAACTTTTATCGACTTTTCAATCACACATCTAATTATTATTCAAACCAAACAGCGGCTTAATGGCATGTTTCCCATATATACATCTGCAAATCAAGATCAAGGTACACGAATACATACTACCCTAACACATTCAGGATATCTCTACGATGATGTATTGGTTTTCCCCGTTAATTATATCAAGTACGCATCTTGATACACATTAATGACATGATACTTGACAAAAATTAACAGCGACTAGGGCTGCAAAAATCCATCTATTGAAAAACTAATACCTAAAATTGCACAACTGAACCGGTTGCTCTTTTAGAAAATATGAAACCTCAGTTTAAAACAAGGAAAAATACATCTAGATACATATTATTGGCATGATACTAAACCAATTTGAAATTAACAGAAACTACTGCAGGAAGCCATCTACTATTAAAACCACCAACCTAAACTTGCACGAAGAAAAAGGAACATCAAAGAATTGACTGTTTACTAAATTAAAAACCCAGACATCAATTACCAACAAAAGTTTCGATTAAAAAGACTATTAAAAAGAAAGAAAGTGTGTTATTACAATATACCTGGCAGAAGTTGAATGCAAACCTCCAGAAGCTGGACCAATGAATTTAACTCTATCGCCTAAATATTTATCGACGCGTAGATATACATGGAGACAAGGTAAAAGTAAAAGAAACATTGTTAAATCTTTTAATAGACACTGTGAGCGGAATAAATTCCTCTATAACATAAAGCACAAAGAAACTTGCCATATTTAATTGAGGGTTTCTTAGCTGTATTCCCTGCAGTGGGTAAATTGTTAGTTTCCATTTTTGTCTGCGAGTCTGAGACAAGGGAAAAATTTGAAGAATTCGGGATATCTGCTTCACGAGATGAAAGTTCCATGCCCTTAGACAAATCTGAGGAACCAGGAACTTGCTTAGTACTATTGCAGACTTCTTCTACATTGCAACCCTCTCTTAATAGCTCTGTTTCCTTAGCAGATGAACCCTACAGGACAAAAACAATTGACTAATGACAAGCTAAACGTTTTTTGTCCTGCTATTGTTATATGATCTCAATTCGGATAGCAGACAATGAAAATTGCAAAACCAAGAGACGGTCCAACAAAACAACAAAATTCCATTTATTTGAGCATAAAATATTTTCTGCATCAATAAACTGGTAACTTGCTCTCTTTATTTAATCTTCACTAGTTGTTTGATACTTGATGCTTAACCTACACTAATGGCAAAAAAAATAGGCACAAAGTACATAGGTAGCACTCTTTGTGATGAAGCAGATATATATAATTACGGATTGCAAATGAATAGCCACACTCATAATATTCATCTATGGTTATTTGTGAGAAGGTACTTTAGACTTATCCGTAAAGACCAATCAAAACTTACATATAGACATGTCAATCGTGTCTAGAAGATATGCATAACTCAGAATTCCATAGCAATAAGTGTCGATAATAGAAGTGACCAGAAACCATTTAAGCCAAAAATTGTCGTGAGACCTTGTCAAACTACTTTGTCAGAAGAATATATACATGATATCGAAAGACTTTTGCATGCAAGCAAATCTCAGAAGATGCCAAAAAATAGCTAAACAAACAGAGCTCGGAACATAGTTTAACATTGTCTTAAAAGTTCACGTGGTCTCATCTTACACTCACGAATGAATGGCTGTCAAATAAAAGCAATTTAGCCCCAAAATATTGAGCAAGCGCCTTCGCCAGCATCTCCTGATATATATCAGATCCTAAAAAACAAATATAAACACGTTACAATGTTCAAACTATGGTGGCAATAAAGCATTTAGCAGAGTTAGTGATATTGTGAAAACTAATATCTAAACAAAAAGAGACCTGCTGGACCGGAAAGCAAGATTCTGGGGTTTAGATTTGAAAGCTCGGAAGCATATTTAACTTGATCCTTGTGCTTCAGGTGTACATAAGAAGCTGCAATCAGCACATTTTTTGTGCTCTCGCTGCAAGTTGTATAAAAATAAAGCATTCAAAAATTAATAGAATGTAAACAAAAGTGTGCATAGTTGCCACTATTTATAAATTGAAGAAAGATAAAGTAGCAACTAATCAACTGGCACGGACATGATAATTTGTCCAACATATAAAATGACAACAAGCACATGGCTCTCTTAACAACTTCGAATAAAAACACTAAAACCAATTACATGTATAATAGGATCCATCATTTAGCCAACCTCAAATAGTATGGGAAGTTATCAAATGAAACTTCAAGGCTGCCTCCTTCAAGAATCGCTGCAAGTACGTCTTCTCTAAATGTTGATTTTCTCAAAGATTTCCCAACTCGAGATGCCGGAATTGAGTCCTGGACCCAGTCTCTTTCTCCCGCCACCTGTTTTAGAAAATTTTGCTCAATAAGTAAGAAGACAATATTCAACATCAATCACTGTTTTAAAAGCTGTCTAAAGCTTATGCCTTGAGGTGCACACCTAACGTGAGGCTTACATCTAACATATTGAAAACTTACTTGAGTGCTATTTGTCAAGGTGTACGCCTCGATTTACAGACGCTTACTGAAGGCTAAGCCTTGGGCGACTTGAAGTGTGCACTAATTTGTCTTGTCTTTCTTAGAGTTTATATTAATGGTCTCAACTTGATGTGCTATTCTTTTTATAGCCTAAAAATTTTTAGAAGGTTATTTTGTTTTCTATCTTTACATGGAAGAAGAATGAGAAAGACACCAGTACAAATAGAGTACAATGACAAAGAATCACAAGAAACTGATAGTGGTGGGGAAGATGATATTGGACTCAAATATGTTGCAATTACCTCAAATATATTAATAGTAGTGATGATATGGTAGAATTCTATATTGTTCTACTTCTAGTAGTAATAGATTACAATTTTGTTACAAGATTACTAATTTAAAACTTATTGTATGCTAATATGATGATTTATTTTAGGTGTGATTGCAAGTTAGACTTTAAATTTGTTACTTTGTTTTATTACATATTTTCAAGATGGTATATATATTTAAATATTTTTTGAATTATTTCACAGGTCTAATCTCGAGGCTTGCGCCTCACCTTACAAAGGTATGGCGTCTTAGGGCTTTTTAAAATATTTATATAAATGATTAAGGTCAAAGCAAATTATTCCTCCAAAAGTTTTAAGTTGCCTGCCTCTGTGCCGGAGTCTAAATGGCTGTCAAGAGGGAGGACCTTGCTGGCTGCTTCAACATCAACAGCCACTTCATTCCCTGAATTTGTAGCCGAATTGACTTCTTGCTCATCCAGATCATCTCCATTAACAATAGGAGAAAGAGGTAGCTCATTCCCTTGGTGAATTTTAGTAACGGCCCGAGATGAAGGCTTCAGACGTGACAAATCTTGCCTCAAGTTTGAAAGAGATGCCAAAATTGAAGCGCCAGCCACAGCTGACGCATCTCCTGCTCGTCTCTCAGCAGGAATAAACTTCCCTAAGCTCTGAACATCTGGTGGAGGCGTCTTGATTACATGGTCATTGTGTTGTAGCTGGAAAATCTATATGAATAAAATTAAGGATATTCCACATGGACAGAAAATAAAACATAACTTGAAAAGAAACGGTAAATGAAAATCAACAAGTAACAATGGCAAACAAATACGAAGGATACATAAGCATGATTCCCAAGAAACCCAAAGACCACCTCATCCCCTGAGTTGAGTTCACAATTAGTGTTTTTCTTAATCGTCTTCCCATTCACTTGCACACATCCTTTGCTACCCCTGCTTTCAAGAACTGCGATAGATTTCCCCTCGTGCTGATCATTTTCCACAAACAATTAGTACTCAAGTGGGATGTTGACAAAATGAAATTTAACTGTATGCAAACTCATTGCATCTGAAGAAAACCACATACTGTGTTCTTTTTATGTAACAACTAATAGCCACATTCATGGGAAGTAAAGGATTGATATATTAAAAAAGATTCACTGTGATTTCAGAAACTCTATAATATCTGCACCAGAAAGAAGATTTTGAGGCCAAGTTCAAACTGAAGCAATACCTGAGTAAGCCTTATGAAACACAAAATTGCACTAATGGTTTGATCTCGGATTGAAAGATTGGCACGCTTGCTCGATCCCACTGAGAAGATGGTAGTACAAACTGAGACACTTGGGTTCTGCAATTCAACGACAAAAGCATTTACTTCTTCAAATTCTATAATAGATATTAAAATTCAACATTCAGAATACGAAATTAATAAATGAAGACACGCCAACTTCAACTAAAGTATACCAGGACCTCCGCTTTATACCAAAAACATTTAAATATCTAGTTAATGGAAAAATAAATTACCTTCTGGAATTCACTGAGAAGCCTACACCAAGGCCAGGTGGTTTCGTGACCTTGATGCTGTTTCCAGGAAGTGGTTGAGCTCCTTATCTTGTCGGCTATAGCCGGCTTGGTCCCTAAATTTCCAAAAAAAAAAAAAAAAAAAGAGCCCCACATTTTCAGCATTTTACGAGAACATACAAAGAATGTGAATTTATTTAATTTCAAAAATTAAATAAATTCTAGCCTTCTGCAACTATAGGAGTGGCGTCGGAGACGGAGGCAGCGGCAACGGGAAGTTCCGGTAGATCGGTGTAGCTATCCTCCTTTGGATTCTCTGCCGGCGGAGTTGATTTCTCCGATGCTTTTGAATTGTTTTCATTACAATTACTAATCTCACCCTATCAAACAAAAAAAATAATATTAATTTTTCATAATCAACGGTCCAAGTTGAACGACTTAGAAATAATAAAAACGAGAGAGAGAGAGAGAGAGAGAGAGAGAGAGAGAGAGAGAGAGAGAGAGAGAGAGTGTGTGTGTGCCTTTTGGCGTTTAGGAGATGAAGACTCTGCCGGAGAAGATGATTTCTTATTTTTATTATTTTTGTTGTTGTTATTATTATTCGGCGGCAGAGATCCACTTCGCCTCGTCGACACCATCTCTGTTCTTCTCCGGCTCTTCCTCTTCGAATGTAGAGAGAGAAAGAGAGAAGGTGTATTTATATATTTATGTATGAATTTGTATATATAGATTCCTGTGTATGTAGCAAGAGAGTGAAGAAATGCGCGCGGGATTGAAAGGTGGGTTGGGTGGAGGGGTTATGGTTGAAACTCTGGGCACTGAGGAACGGGGATTTTATATAGAGGTCAAGCCGGAAGGGGGAGTGCTTATCTTAGCTACGTTATTGTTATTCCTACTAATGTGCGCTGCCGTGGTGCTTAGGTTGGGGAGTTATACAACCCTCAAAATTAAAATCTAGATCTTACTCTAAATAAAATTAATAATAAATTTTAATAGTATACTTTATTGAATTCACAACTTTTCAATTATATATTTCATCAATTTTTATCAAAAATTGATGAAAGTGCTCGAGTTAGCAAAAAATTTTAATTATATATTTCATCAATTTTTATCAAAAATTTTCATCAATTTTTATATATTTCAATTATTTTAATTTTTTCAGTACAGATATGAAAGTGCTCGAGTTAGCATCTTTCTTATCGTGTCACTAGAATACGCAGCCATTGTGTTTTGCGCATTCCTCGCCTCTTTCCAGGAAAAGAGAGAAATTTTGCAAAATGTGTTGTTTTATCAACAAAATGGCAAATAAATAATTAAAATGTTGACATCACCACCAATATTATATTATAAGTTGCGAAAATTTGTTGTTTTGTGTAACAAAATGGCAGGTAAACCAGAATTTTCACTTAAATATGCTTAATGTGTTGTTTTATATGACACAATGACAAAATAAATAAAAAGTTAATTTCACCTTCCATTGATAGACAATTCACCAACGAGTAAAAGTCACTCGATCTCTTAATCGAAGGAGTAGAAGGCACCGCCCTCCAATAAGGTGAGGAAACTTCAAGCCTAACGTGATTCGCTGGTTAATCAGGATGATAGTACATTCCAACTCAAATGCTCTTTGAACTAAAAATTTAGGGTATTTGGAAAGCATACTTGACGTGAGATAGGCAAGTGCTAGATTGAAGCAAACGTACCGAAATAAGAAAATACCAATGGTCAATTCTACGAAGAGTATGTTTGCCCCTTATGTTATGATGCGTATCGTGCTTGAGAACATGTCATAATGATAGAAAATAGTTTGACATTGAAATGATGACTTGTGATATTGTCCAATTTGAAGGGATGAATGAAACGAACCAGGGCTACAACATCTTTCTTCGAGATAATAAAAAATGTTGGCTACGCTAAATATTTTGTAAATTGTCTATCTGCATCTGAATAATTAGTTATTCACAAGCACGAGTAATTAATTCGATATGTTGGTTATCTTTATCGATCAAATTGTTTTTATTTATTTATTTATTTAATCTATACAAGCAGTAACTAAATATTGTCATTATCATTTTACACAGAGTTATGTTTACACGTATAAAACTTGGTTAGTATGCAAATTCTTTTATTTTCTTAGCAAGACAAAAGGTTTCAAGTTAGGATGGCAGTGTTGCTGGGGGGCCCTTTACATTTCTACCCTAAAATTATGGAACGGATAAAACGGCTAAACAAGACTTGGAATATACAATAATAAAAAGAGTCGGGATGAGGACTATGTCTCGTTCCAGTGCAGATTCTTTTTTAGGTGGGTCATTTTGCCATTTCTAGTTTTGAAAAAATTTATGATTTTATTTTAATTTGAAGTCAAGGTCATATATTCACAACTATTACGTACCTAATTATTATCCACACACATTTTATGAGATTCATTAATCCTCTTCATTATTATCTCTCTAAGTCTTTTTCTCAAGCAAGCACTAGCCAACTTGCAAGTACTGTAACGGGGGTTTGGCATTGTCATCTACACTAGTTAATTAAGCCGACGTTTGACAATTATTACTTGGGAAGGACAATGTTTGAATGATAATTTTTAGTAGAATGTGTAGTTAAAACATGGGAAAAAAATTTAAATTTGCGTGCAGAATATTTTATCGTGTGAATGTGTGATTGAAAATGAGTGTGTAGAATAAAGAGTTTTCTAATAATGGTTGTCAAACAAGGTAATTTGAGAGTGTTAAAAATTACTCTGTACTGTTGGAGAGCGACCTTTGTTTGAGCCTCATTTTCTAAATATTTATTTTTCTTTGAACTCATTTTCAATCATAATTCTTTAATAAAATAAATTTATACTTAGATTCAAAAAAAAAAAAAAACATTTTAACAACACATTTTTCGAAAAAAGAATCAATATTACAAAATATATTACCAAAAAAATGGGACTTAAACAAAACCGTATTGTCCTGCATAGAATAAAAATAAATGTGTTTTCTATATAAAAGATGAGGTTTTGTTATTGCCCTTAGGAGTAAGATTAGTTATCCATGTCTCGTAAATGGGAGTTTGTTGTTCTATTTTCTTTATCCAATTTATGAGATAGGCATGGACTATTGTAAGGGTAAGACTTAGAGATTCTCTATGCTCATTTTTTGGTAGGGGTTTTATTCTTAGTGTGATCTTGATTGTTCTTGGGGTTTTGGTGTGAAAAGAGTTACCACGCAATCGTACATCCCATGGCTTTTATTCGTTCTTGGAGTTTTCTACGTAAATAATTGTGTTCATTTTACTATTATTGTTATATGGATCTTGTTACGTGTATATCAAGATTTACATAATGGATTACATAATATCACATGATACTCTATCATTTGTCAGTTTAAAATACAATTCATTTTTCCATCCAATTTTTTTTCTCAACATCATATTATGTAATCTATTACGTACATTTTTTATGTACAAGTAGCAAAATCCTTATTATATATTGTGATTTCTATGTTCGTCTTCACATTTTTTTGGAGGGATATTCTATTAAATTAGCTGTGTGATAGTTTTAGTGCGAGCATTCTACAAACTATGCTAACATCCACCAAATAATGCTTCACGACCTATAGGCCAAAATGTTCTTTTTGAAGTCACGTTAAAGTGGTCATGGAATCAACTTCTACTTCCATCTTTGTGAAATCAAGTCGATGACATGATCTCAATCCTGTGCATTGGGCTTTATTCCAGCTTTATAGACCAGTGTACACGCGCCATGGAAGGCACTTAAACACATCCCCTCGTGATCCCTCACCGAGCTCGTGCGAACTACTAGACCAAAAGCTTATGATTTGAATTGGGTAGTCTATTCTTCTAATTACCCTACCGGCTCGTATTTTGATTCCGTTGTGCTTATATTTATTCCTCTCTAACTACATAAATTACAAAAAAATCCATGAGTAACAGCTTATAAGCTTCCGGGCTCGAAATCTCTCCATATATGCTTCCATCTCGTAACTTCAAAGCAATGAAAGACTCTTCCTCTTTGCTAGCAAGCCGCAGTGATTTACAAGTAGGTCGTAGTTCAATACGTTTTGATTACATTACTTGGGCAATAATATCCCTTCGTGGAGATGGAGTACATCTTAACAATATTAATGAGCTGGCTAGATGTTTATTTGTGTTGTTTAGAAATTTTATCATTATGAGAATACCGTTGAAGAATTTGATGATGTCGATAGAAAATTTTAAGTGTGAGACCTCGATTGCTCCACCATAGATGAAAGCTTAGCGTTGGTTGAGGTTATGAGGTCGGCCCTCTTTGTGGAAAAGAAGCAAACCCCTAACATTGTGAGAGGTCGGGTACTTGATTTGGTTCCAATATCTAACTATTAAGTGTAAATGCCTACAATTGTAGGTCTTGCCCGTGGCCAAATCCTGTGCCTAGGCCAATGCCCTCAAGTCTAGAGTGGACTACTACATTTCTAGAGATGAATGCTTGGAAAACCCTCAATCAAAACTTAAAAAATGAAAGGATTATTAACCCACAATGCCTCAAAGTGGAAGCTGAGGAAAATCCCAGAGCACAAAGCACATAAGCAAGTTGACCGACTTTGGGAATAAGCCGAAAGATACTCTGGCATGCAAAATCTAATAGCAAATACTATGATTGATATCTTATCCATAGTGGGCATGAAATATCTTGTAACCATTAAGGCGATAGGATTTGTTCTTACCACCTAACCGGTGTCCAAGATATCTCATACTTTTCAAATACTTTGAAAGAAAGGTCCCAAATGTGGCGTGTGTCAGGCCATCAATCATAGGATCATATATATTTATCATCGCGACGAGGAAAAATGAATATCCATTCGGCACAAGATAGAACGAAGTAGGTTGATGCTTTCTTATAGTTGCTGTTTAGGGAAAGACCCTAGGGAGTGACCCCCATCAACCACCCACTTAAGCAATGAGACAAGTTGGTCACCTCGTCTGTCGTCATCTTATGGGTGGGAAAGAGCTCGTACAGGAAATAAAGATGTTCTTTCTCACCTTGAACAATCTACAGAACAATGTATGTGAATCTATACTAGCTAAAACTTTGTTAATCTATCTTTCTACACCTAATTTATCCACTTTATCTTGAATATCAGAGTGCATACAATGATACAATCGTTGTATCACCTTTCGGCTCAAAGATCTTGCATTCTAATGTTATCCTAAGTGCAAGTACTTTACTAGTGGATAAAGATGTGGTTGAGTTCTGTTAACTTTGAGTTTGTCAAGATTTTGAGTTCAATAGTTAGGAATCTTAAAACATGTTTATAAATTGTTTATAATCAACTTAAATTATAAATAGTGAAATCTACAACTCATGTCTATCTATTGACAAATTAAACTTATTCTTTTCATAAATAGATTAATACTTGTGTGTCATACAAAATGTATGAATAAAAAATAATTTGATCGATCATAAACATTTTATAAACATTATGGGCTGGGTGTCAAGTGGTTCAATCTCGATATTTCAAGAATTAGAACACATGTTAAATTTATTTTGTAAAATAGAACTATTAAGTTCCTATAATTGTTGGAATCAAGGTGTCACGTGATTTGATCCAAATATCTCAAGAACCAAAATTACTCATTAAACTTCAAATATTTTGGAAAGGAATAATTCAATTTTATATAATTTTTGGAATCAAATCGAAATTGGCAGTTCTGCTTAAACTGTTCACACCTAATAAAGATTATCCAAACATAGGCTAAATGATTAGGAATGACAAAAAGCTCAATCAACTAAATTACTTGCTCCTCGCATTGGTGGGGCATGGTATCAGTCTTTTCGCCCCATTTAGTATTATTTAAAAACAAAATTAAACATCAAAGATAAAAAATAAGAATAAATATTAAATGGGAAAATGATTGTTCCAATCATAATTATAAAACTCTATCATGCCAAAAAAAAGGGAGACTCGAGCTCTTGATTGGGTCGGTTAGAATAATTTTATACAAGTGCAAAGGACTTGGTTGGAAATCGAGTTCGATCGAGTTAACAAACTGCTTTTATATTAAATCGTTGGTTGGACCGTCCAATTGACTCGTTTGATCGAATTTCAAAAGCTTTCTTTAAAATTTTTGTGTTTAAAAAAACTTGTACCTTGAACCTCAAAGGAAGATAAGTGGCACTCAACCACTAAAACATTGTAGCTTATTGGTCTTTATTTGCAATAATATGTGAATGTACACATTAATCACTTATAGTGTATTTGATTAACTTTATTTTTATGAAAAATTTCATTTATTAATCAAAATTTCTACTTTTAGAGTGTTTGATTGACATTATTTTTCACGGAAAATATTTTTCGATTTTCAGTAATGAGATCATATTTTCCTCAAAAATAAGAAAAATATTTTTCTTTAGGTATGAATGATTTTTATTTTCCAGGTTATTTACAATTTCTTTATCTCTCCCATCTATCTTATCTAATAAAAAATGGATAAATATAATATTTTTTAAGTTGAAAATTAAATCAATCGAGCACATTTAATTAATAATTTCCATACAAATAAGTTCTAGACAATCGAATTCCCTAAAATTTATTCTTTCCACGTAAATTTCATATTCGCAATCAAATGTATCCTTACAATTTTAAAAATATTTTAATAAAAATTATAGTACCAATTTTAAGTAAGATGAATTGAATATTTAACAAAATAATGACAAATAATTTAAAAACTACAATTTCATCTCAAAGAAAAAAATTATACTTAAAAATTTGTTTTAGAATTTTTAATCATCGACCCACCGGTTCAACCAGTAACTCGATATCCAATATCTCGGTTAAGTTGATGTTTGGATTGAGTCTAATAACTATGGTCTTAATCCCATATTCGAATCCACCCAATCCCATTCTGTCCATAAGCGAGGAACGAGACTGTCTTTCTTGATCCCACTTATCACCATCTCTGATAAAGAAAAATGTTTTTTGTATATTACCATTTACATATTTTTTTACGGATTAATGAGATGTTAAAAAGAAAGTTGAGGAATTTTTTTCTTTTACTCTTAGTTGATGAAATTTTGACTCGGACTCAATCAAATATCATCATATCATCTATTATGGTGTGTTTGGTGGATATTATTGAGAAATGAATATATTTTAATATGATGAGAAATATGCAGTTAAAAAGTAAGGAAAAATTATTAATGTGATGTAAAATATTATTTTATTGAAAATGTGTGGTTGAAAATGAGTTTTGAAATAATATGTACCAAATATGAACTTAGTAAATAAAGTTTGTAAACTATAATGTACATATAGTATAATTGAAATAATGTCAAGGACTATTAGTAAATAAATAAAGAAAAAAGAGGTGTTAAAGTGAATACGAAAAATAAAAAAAACCTCGCCACGGTGCTATTAAAAAATATGATACACATGAGGTGCTAAAATTGGAAGATCCTAATTCTTAGTCTTTTGACTGTCTTGCCCTCATAACTGGCGCAGAAAACCCTAATTCCTAAACCCTCGCCTTAAAAGCCCTTGCCTCTCCCTCTTCCTCAAACACTACCAAAACCTACTCACACATATACCGAGTTAGAGAAGTTGTGAGGGCTAGTAATGGCGCTGTACATACTGTACGAGTCGGCGTCGGGTTACAGTCTGTTTCTTGCGCACGGTCTTGATGAAATTGGGCAGAATACGGAGGCGGTTCGGGGGTCCGTGTCGGACCTGAACCGGTTCGGAAAAGTGGTTAAGCTAGCTGCCTTTAGTCCCTTTGAGTCTGCCCTTGATGCACTCAATCAATGCAATGCCGTCTCTGAAGGTAAAAAAAGAAGAAGGCTTACTTGTAGTTGTTTCTGACGTTCAATTTTAAAAACGTATAGTTTGCCGTGCTTCAAAAGTTTTACCTCGATATAGTTTCTATAGAGTTTGGGGTTTGTTATAGGAGCATGTGTATCTTTATCACTATATGTGAAGGAAAGGATAACAAGAGTTGAAAGAAGAAAAATGCAAGCCTCCTTTGTGACGGCTGGGGGTGGAGCAAAGTAGCTTCAGTCAATGGGGTTCAATTGTTAGATTTTTCAATTTCTAAATATATTTAGGTGCTCTTTTTAGAGGCATTCCCTCACAATTCAAAAATCATATAAAGAAATGGAAAATATAATAAATTAACTAATTAAGGGAGAAAAGTTGAGAATAAGTTGAATAGGTGTTTGTAGTGTTGAAAAGGCGAAATCTGGTGCCAAGGCATTTTCCTTTGTGATAAGCCTCGTTGTGAATAAAAAATAAAAGTTGAAAAGAGTTAATAAATAAAATTTCCAAACAATAGAACAACTTAAAGTAATAACGCAAAGAAGTCTCCGCCGGAGTGATGCAGTTCTAGGGTTGTAGCGTTGTTTTACATGTATTGTGTGATTTATTTAGCTTGTGTTTGACAATCACTATTTTTAAACTCTTTTTTTCTACATACTTAACCAGATATTCTTAATTCTCCTAAAATCACTATTCAAAACTTTGTTTTATCCAAATAATGGTTGTCAAATAGGGGCTTATTTGTGTTGTTTGGTTGAACTTATAATCATTTAATATAATCAAATAATTAATTAGGTTTCGATACATAAATATTTATATTTCCAAAGATAATTTAAGCCCTGTTTGACACATATTCTTTCAAAATACATTTTTTCAAAACTCACTTACAACCGCACATTCTTTAATAAAATAATATTTTTCGTCACATCAATATTTTTTCCTTACTTTTTAACACATATTTCCTATCATATAATTATTTTAAATACATTTTTTACTTAATAGTATCCATCAAACACCCCCTTAATCATAAATTCAATGAAATTTGGCAAGTTCTATTAAACCATAGTTGATTCCAGAAGCTGTTTTTAATATATAGTGGATTTCCAATGAAGTCAACCAATGAAATATGAGAACTAAGAAGAAAGCTCCCGCCTCACTCTTTTTTAGGTGTGCACTCGAGGCTATGCCTCACTCAAGACATAAGCCTCATTCTCCATCTTAAATATACTGCCCCAGTACTATTTCTCGCCACACCTCGAGGCACGCAACCACGAGTATTTGCTATTAGCTATGATTTTTTATAATTGTTGATTATCAAGAGTGAGAATGTTTTTTCAATTTAATGAATCATTTCATGGATATGTTACTTATCTTTTGCATATTTTCTGTGAGAATAATGCTGTCTCTAATGACATGGCTTTTAGGGCAAATGACTGATGAGCTGCAAAGCTTTTTGGAGCTCACTCTCCCAAAAGTTAAGGAAGGGAAGAAGCCTAAATTCAGTTTGGGAGTGGCAGAGCCTAAACTTGGGTCTCATATCTGTGAAGTAACTAAAATCCCTTGCCAAAGCAATGAATTTGTCCTTGAGCTTCTTCGAGGCGTGCGCTTGCATTTTGATAGGTTCATTGAAAACCTAAAGGTTTGCAATTTCTCAATCTTCTGTTGTAAAATTAATAATGCTTGTAGATTTTCTTTCTGAAATAGCTCCTTTTGGTTTATTTGTTTACTCATTCTTTCCCTCCAAAAAATAAATAGACTGGTGATTTAGAGAAGGCACAACTGGGTCTTGGTCACAGCTACAGCAGAGCAAAGGTCAAGTTCAATGTGAACCGTGTAGATAATATGGTTATTCAGGCTATCTTTCTTCTTGATACTCTCGATAAAGACGTCAATTCCTTCTCCATGAGAGTCAGGTCAGTGTGTTTGTCACTATAATGCCTTTCCGTGTCACATGGAAAATTGCTGACTTTAGGTTTAACTATCTCTTTAGATCATCCAAGAGACTCTTTAAATATTAGATGCTCTCTATTTTAAAGAGTCAACATTTAAAATCATGTTCCAAGAGACTCTTTAAATTAACATTTTAATTTAGAGAGTAGGTTTTGGAGAGCCAAACCCACTCTCTATAATTAAATGCATTAAAAAAGTTTCAATTTTCAATGTAGGAAAGCAATAAAATAATATAAAAAAAGATAGTTAAAATAAAAGATGAAGAAAAATAATAAATATTTTTTTAGAATTGTAAAATTTAGTGTTAAATATAAAGAATTTGTTTTAATAAATATTTTTTGAGAGTAGTGAAATTAAGTGTTAAATATAAAGAGCTTGTTGGAGTACTTCAAAATTTTAACTCTCTAAATTTATAGATACTTTCCAAATGATAGAATATGTTCTTTAAAAATAGAGAGTCTCTTGGAGATCTCTTATGCACAATGGCTACTTTTTCATTGTAATTCTTCAATTTTTAATGCACAAAAATAAATACTCATATTTGCATGTTTATATGAGTTTAGCTCTATGAATCATTGCCTCTGTTACTTCTGATGATGCAGAGAATGGTACTCGTGGCATTTCCCTGAATTGGTGAAGATTGTTAATGACAATTATCTGTATGCCAAAGTTGCAAAATATGTGGAAGATAAATCTCAGTTGTGTGAAGACCATTTATCAGGCTTAACTGACATAGTTGGGGACGAAGATAAAGCAAAGGAAATTATAGAAGCTGCCAAAGCATCCATGGGTACAATTTCTTATTTTTTCTGAGAAATGAAATGCATGTCATTATTATTGACCTGGCATTCCTTACTTTATCAGGACAGGATTTGTCGCCAATTGACTTGATTAATGTCAAGCAATTTGCGCAAAGGGTAATGGACCTTGCTGAGTATAGGAAGAAGCTCTATGATTATCTTGTTGCCAAAATGAATGATATAGCACCTAATTTGGCTGCACTGATTGGTGAGGTTGTTGGTGCTCGATTGATTTCTCATGCTGGCAGTCTCACAAATTTGGCAAAGTGTCCTTCTTCAACTCTTCAGATCCTTGGTGCTGAGAAGGCTCTCTTTAGGTATTATACTTAAGTACCATTCCATAGGTAGTTGTTCGGCATGCATTTGTGACTTTTTAACTTGAGGTTTTGCAGGTGAAATATTGAATTAAATTAATACAAAATTATCTGCTCTCTGATAAGAGTCAAGAATTGCTGATTTTAATGAAAGCCAGATAACCTTGTCATGCTTGCCTGTTTTCGCTTTAATAATTTTGATGTGGATTAAAAGCAGTGTGGAAAAGATCATGAGCAATATGCAGAACCATGGGAACATTGGAAAGACGTGTTTTTGCTTTATTAGTTTTGGTTCCTTTGCTTATGTTATTCTGTGGTCAGGGCACTGAAAACCCGTGGGAACACTCCAAAATATGGTCTTATATTCCATTCCTCCTTCATTGGCCGTGCTTCTACTCGGAACAAAGGCCGGATGGCTCGTTATCTTGCTAACAAGTGCTCTATTGCTTCTCGTATTGACTGTTTCTTAGGTGAGTTCTTACTCATTTAGAAAAGACAATAGTTAGTTATCTCATCTTGCACATGCAACAAATTGTTAACATATTCTTATCTCTCACTGGCGCAGAGAAAAATACTACTGCTTTTGGAGAGAAGCTCCGTGAACAAGTTGAAGAACGTCTAGACTTCTATGATAAAGGGGTTGCTCCTCGTAAAAACCTAGATGTGATGAAATCTGCTATTGAAACTGTTGAGAGCAAAGGTGTGCCTAACACACTTCTATACACAATCTCATTTCTGAAAGTTACAAAATAATATTGAAGAATTCTCTCTAAATAAATATTCGGATCTTCAATTTCAGATGGTTTTATTATATGCTGTCTGATGATCCTGCTATTCAGATTCACCGAATTACATAGCATTTGCATAGATATATGCATTTGCTCATATGTTTCCATTTACCTTCCTTTTGGGATTCATCTTGATTTTTCTCTATTCATGTTTACTGTAGTACATTATTAATCTTCGTGTAGGCTATGCACTGTTTGCTCATTCTCTATTATTATGTTTTCAGATACAGAAATGGATGTAGATGAACCCGTTGATGGACCTTCTGTGAAAAAAGGCAAGAAAAAGAAATCCAAAAGTGGAGCGAAGGAAGATGTTGAACCCATGACTGAGGATAAGCCAGCAGCTGTTAATAATGGAGATGCTCCTGAAGAACCTAAAAGTGAAAAGAAGAAGAAAAAGGAAAAGCGAAAATTGGTACAAAAGGCAGAGGAGGAAAAGAATGGACCTACAGAAAATGTAAACGGTGCAAATGGATTCAATGCTGAAGATGGAACGGCTAAAAAGAAGAAAAAGAACAAGAAGGATGGAAACACTGAGGATCTTCCAGCTGCAAGTGAAGGTAAAAAGAAGAAAAAGAAATCGAGAAATGAAGACAGCGATTAAACTCTGGTAAGGAGATTGTTTTTCGGAATCCAGTAGTTGTTATCTGGATCGGTTGGATCTGCAGGTTTGAAATTCGAGGCATGGGGTGTGTGGTCCGCAGGCTAATATGTGCTATGATATGCGAAAAATCAATTTAGTACCCCTCATGATGTGAACACAAATAGTTTCAGGGGCCTATCAAATATCTATCTATAGTAGTCATTTTATGTTCCGGTGTTAATGCCGTTGGTAAATGCATGCACCCATTGCAAGATACTGTATTTGCTATTTGGCTACTTGCAATCAAAAGCATTTCCTGTGGCTGAAATTTTTCTTTGAAATTCACGTCACTTTCCTAAATTAACCTTTTCTTTCCAGGTTGTTCCACTGCTGACTATTTGTTTTTCGGTGTCTTTTTTCTTTTGTTTATTCTGGGTGTATATGCCTCTGTGTCTTGTTATATGACGCGTTTGGCAGGGATGCTTGTGGAAGGACAGACTATCCCTTTTATCAGCTTACTTCTGAGATTCATCAGGAAATATGCTAGAAATATTGCTGAAGTAATGGACTGGCCGTGGCCTAAGTCCGACCATACTTGCAAGCCTGGACTGCTGGCTATTACAAATTCCTATATAGTTCTCAATGGCCTATTGGTGCTGAGCTCTTTCTTTGCAGACACATAAATAAATCGAACTTATGGTAACAAATAATAAAAATTCGAGCCTAATGATTTCATTTTATTTTTTCTTCAAACAATTTTGCTTCCCTACTGTATGGTTTGCGAGATTTTATTTTTAAGGACTTGACACCATTGATATAAATTGAACTTCAACCAAAGAACGGAAAAGGCTGAACTTCAAATGAAAGAATAGAGAGTTCGTATTTAAGGGGGCATTCTATAAAAATTAAGGGATTTAGCAAGGGAAAATTATCTCAAAACACTACATTTTAAGTTTTCAATTTGAAAAATCAGTTTATTTATTTATTTTTTACAATAATCAGATTTTAACTACTTTTTAATGTACAAATTTATATAATATACTCTAATATAACTATGGGTATGTTTGGGACGGATTAAAATCTAATTTTAATTTAAATCAAAATTAAACAATCAATGTTAATCACATCCTTTCAAATATACATTTCAAAAAGTTCTATCACAATTAACTAAAAATTTAATTTTAATGTTCACTAAACACCCTCTATATGTTCCAAAAGCTTGCTATAGGATCCATGTAACGTATATGGCCGACGTACATGTAGCTTTTTTGATATGTACCATATATATAATTGGCATACAATATACCCTCACAGTCGTGTTATTTTCTCACCAAACACTCTGCTCACCCAATTGCAAAGATATGTTCTGCCATGACACACTCTCTCTAGAACACACACACATACACACTAAATACGAAATTTTGATTCCTTTAAATACAAAATTTGTCTATTTACATATACAAACACAAATCAACCATATTGAGATCCTTGTGAGGAGGTGGTGATGTGTTAGTGATGTGGCACGTTGGACTTAACCTGCGTGGCAATGGTAAGGTGACAGTAACATTTTGAATATAGATTTACATGGTGGTGATAAGGTGACTGGTGTTTTTTGGTGGCATCAATGGTGGTGGGGGTGGAGTTGATTGGATGGGATGAGATGAAGAGCAATTGTGATCATGAAATAATATGTGACCTAAAAAATGTGTGATTTGTGATTAAATTTGTAATTGTGATTGTGATTGATAAATAGTTTTGACCAATTAATTTGATAATTTGTGACGTGAAATAGGTTGTGACATATAAAATTTGTAATCGAGAAATAAGTTGTGATCAATTATTTGATAATTTGTGATTGATAAATAAGTCGTGACTTATAAAATTTGTGATTTGTGACTGTAACGTTATATGATCGTGACGAATACGTAATTGTGATAATAAATTATACAATATTGTGATCTTAATCTATTTAATATTATATCTTTCGGTTTGTCAAAGTAAACGTGCATGATGATTCTCCTTTAAAAATAGTTCTGTAGCTTTAGTTATCCCACATCGATTAATCTATAGCAAAGTCCATGAGAATTCTCCTTTAAAATCAGCAACACTCCTACGGCAAGTGATTGTTTAAGATATCTTAAATAATCGGTAAAAATCTATAACAGATTTTAGAGTGTGGTTTAATCGATCGGTTCATCAATTTATCTACCGAATTTTTCTCTCATCGGAACAAATTTGATGCCAGTTCATGATTTTTTTGGTAGAACCGACCGGTTAGATTTTCAAACATTGTTAAATACAGTAAAAAT
>CAIGRB010102391.1:31580-47562 GCA_903798255.1 Fraxinus quadrangulata | reverse complement strand
TTATCATCATCATAAGCCCCGATAATTAACACCAACGTTTGTACTTAGGTTGCACATATCTTTTAAGTAAGGCGGTAAATTGATCGGATATGGACTGGATTTGTCCATACCCAATTCGATCCGATGATAATAATTCATAGATTCGATCCGATAATCTAATGGATATTTGATTATTAAATCTATATCTGATTTGATATATTATTGGATATCCGATCTAATAATTCGATCCGAAATATTTTACACATTCTTTTTTTATTGGAAATAGGGGATTTTCAATTTCAATACAAAAATTTATTATGTTATATATTAATTTTATATTGAAATTGGATAGATTTGACATTCTTCATTATAAAAAAAAATTATGTGTAATAAATTATGCAGTAATATATAAAAATATATTATATTATTATAACAAATTGAATTAGGTTGCTATTGGATCGAATGAACCTATGTCTATATTTGCTACATTTAGTTAACGGATTATTGAATTCGGATCTAGATTGAGTTATCCGATTGAGACCCTAAATCGATATCCCATTAATTTCATCAGATTCAGATTGGATTATGATCAAAATCCATTCCATTTACTCAACCCTACTTTCAAGTGTGCAAATAGCGGCAATGATGTTAGCGAACTAGGGTCCAAGACAACACACCAGTAGGCTATACACTGGGCCACGACTATGAAGAGCAAGATGTTGCAAGGAGTGAGGTGATGTCAGAAGCGAGATGGTGAGAAGAAAGGTAGTTGTTATGAGTGACCTGCAATTAGGAGCGAGACAATTATTCGAAGTTGTTACGAGTGACCTGCTGTTAGGAGCAAGTTAACTTCTAGGAGCGGCTTGCTTTCATGAGGGAGGTGATTGTTCAAATAAATTACCACTTTTCAATCAATGGTTCGCAAAACTCTCCTATTCGTTTCTCTACAAATTCAACCCATTACTATCTAACTGGACCGAACCCTACGTGGTAATAGTGTCATTCACACAAAATAAAATTTTAATTTATTCAAGAAAAAGCCATAGTGCCATACATATTATATGGAGGAGGAACATACAATTTTATTATTCGATCACAAACTTCACCAGGCAACTGTTATTCATAAAATAACAACAAAAACACACAAACGGAGGTGGCTAGATGAGTGTCCATAACTCATGTAAGCAGATAATCCTATCCATATCAAGCTGCCTTGAGATGGTGTTCCTCAATATCTTTTGCAAGTTTGATGCAAAAGCTCAACAATGAGAGTGGTTCTTCAACATCGTCATTTAGCTTTTCGTACTCAAGAGTCCATGTCACCAGATCAATGCCACCATGAGTTTCAACATGAAAACTTCCTTTGAAGGCCTTGTACAGCTTCGTCAGATCACCCTCGACAACCTTAAATGTCATTGACTTCTTTTCCTCATCTATGGTTTCAATTACGTCTTTTGCTACTTGCTGCTTCCCATCTACAATTATTTCAAAGTTTACAAACTTCATACAAAAGAAAGCCAGATAATCATGTTATCCTACGTTCAATAGGGTGAATTAGACAGTATTTGACAATTTCGAGTATAGTCTCATATTGTATACTAAACAACGTAGGCTTACCATGAGTGTACTTCCAGACGTAGACAGAGCCTACATTTCCCCACTCTCCTTCATGCAAATCGCAGCCTTGAATGGTAGTAGGGCTGATATTGGGTAATTGTTGTGGTTTGTGCCTAAAGAGTTCATGAAATAAATCTCCACCAGCCTTTATCTCTGTTTGGGCTGTTAATTTACCTTTAAGACCCATTTTTTTCTTTGCAAATAAAGAAGACACTAAGAAGTCGAATGAAAGATGGGAAGAACTCACTCAACTTACTGATCTGTTTATATTTGTATTGTGAGGGGTGCATATGTAGGAGCATACTTGAAATTAGAGTGGACCCATGGAATGGGCTTGGGATGGATTTTCGTATTAGAGTGATATATGTGGATTGCACTTGTCCAAACAATTTTGACAGTTAGAAAACATGTCAATTTGCAATAATTAGAAGATAAAATTTATACCACTTATTATGAATATTAAAACCAAAAAATAATGATAAGATCAAAATAATTATACAAGAACACAAGATTTAACATAGAAATTCAAATCTTGAAAAATCACTGGCAGATGCAGAAAATTCACTATTATCAATAGCAAAGAAGTACAAGTGATCTCTTTGGACCGAACTAATAAGTTGGACAATTAGTCAATCTTAATGTGTTGTATACCACATATTTATAATTAAAGAATTCCAACATACTAGGAGAATACAATACAAATAAGAGTATAACACAAGATAAAGTCTTATTACAATAGGTAATATCAGTAACGGAGTATTTGAGTTGAAATAGGAGTCCAAAACACTACTTTAACTTCTCGTAGCCTTCTACCTCTTCAATACTTCTCTAAACCAAACAACCAACTCCAAATATACCTTCAAAACAGAATTCGGGTCACACAGAAATTCTAACAGCAACTTCTGAACAAAGTGGTGACAAAACCCACATCAATTTGGTATTAGAATTGTCAAAGAGGCTCTTAATGTAGAATCGTGTCATTTGTATATTACTTTCTTTACATCATGGTTGACATCATCAACATTGCCAAGAATTGATTGACGAAAAAAATTGATTTATTTTTAAATTGTACATGATGTATTGAAACGTAATAGAGTATAAAATATGATATACATCAAACATGATTTCTAATGAAAACAAATTTCCTGATATGAGGTAAAGGACGTGCTAATTTCAACTCCACTAAATTTTTTTAAAAAAAATTAAAAAAAAAAAGTGTACAATCAAACGTATAGAGTCAAGTCATTATCAAGAATCTTTCCACCGACGAAAAACATGTCATGAATGCAATGAACTCTTCCTGATATTTTTTCTTCAGTACAATCATTGTGGAAAACTTTGATATTTCGTGACCATACCATCAACAACTATGCTATCCTTTGGCTCACATTGAAATTATAATACATTTTTTTTAATTATATATTTTTCAATAAAATAATATTACACGTAAATTTTAAAAAATTTCTTATTTCTAACAACTCATTCTTCAAAAAAAAAAAATTTATTTCGAAAATTATAATACAAAATAATGAAAGCCAAACGGGAGATGAAAGTTCAATTATTAATTACATATAAATGCCTCATTTATTTTTGACGACAGAGTGGGGCCGTTTAGTTTGTGAATTTGTTTTCCTGTATGTAATAAAATTTGGAGAAAATTAAGGTCAATGCTTCTATATTCTAAAAATTAGTTTGAAATATAATAATGAATAACTGCATAAAAAACATTTTTTTAGGACGAATTTAATCCCTTCCCAACACTATTTTTGCTAGGTATTTTGATACCAAATAAATCTAGGATGATGATGACTCGTCGATCAGATTAAAATTTTATGTTTCGTTTGGAACATATTAATGAGACTATTTAAATAGTCGACCCAATAACACACAATTGATAACCCATAAAAGAAGTTAGATCGAGTATTGTATTTAGGGGCCGACCAAATACTTGACCTAAAATTTATTGTATATATTTGTTGCTTTTCCCTATTATTCATACATACGCGCAGTCAATACACTTTGAGTTTCTTTTTGGTGAGAACTATTCGGCTGCTCCTTTTCTCTCTGTGAATTTGTTGTCTCCTCCGTGCGGTGTCTCTGGGAGTTTACTTTATATTCACAGCATTAATTTCGTTATTGTTATTGATTTCAAACATACTTTGTGCTGGTTTGATTATTGAATGTTGTATTTTTCTTCAAAGTTATTATTAAAACTCATGAGAAATTATTTACTGTTTTATTGAGGTTGAAGTAAATGAGTTTGTTTTATAAATAACATATCAATAATATCGGAAAAATAATACAAAATGTTTTTTTTTTATGAGTCTATATTTCTTTAAAAAATAGGAGGAAAAATCAACTAAATGCTAAAAATTTTGAATTTGTGCATGGACGTTCTACCATTTGAATATATAGCATTGATCATTTTTTAAATTCCATTTTAAATTTACATTAAAAAAAATACAAAGAAAAAGAAAATCACACATGTAAGCTTACCAATTTAGTATGAAAAATATTTTAAAAAGTAGCGCAACATAAATGAATAGAAGAGCTTGCATGTGAACCAATAAAATTATATCCAAAGAATAAAAATTTAAACAGTATTTAACAAAAAAAATTGATGTAGAACAGATGGCTGAATGAATTGAAGAAGAATTGAACTGAAAAGGAAAAAAAAGGTAATTGTGTAGGTGTGGCAGTCGAGTTCAAGTTTGGACCCATAATACCATTCAAAAAAAAAAAAAAAAAATACATGACTTTGCCGTGATATATGATGAATTTTGGTCAATCGAGTTCGTTTAGAACTCAAAAGCTGTATTTAAAGTAATGCTATTTTTATCATTTAGTTTATTTTGAATTCTTTTTCAATTTTAGTTTGTTTAAATTAGGTTTTCATATAAACTTTTATAAATAAAGAATTAATTCATCGTTTTTCATTATCCTACATTAATAAAATTTCGTGAGTTTATTTCTTCATAATTTGGTGGATACCAAAATTATGTTCATAAGGTTTTTGCCTGAATTCATTGTTTCGCGCTACGTTAAAAATATTTTCTTAGATAATAAAAAGTATTTAAATATAAATCAATAGACAACAAATGGCTCAAATAAATTGAATTCTTTTTTGCAGGGAAAATGATATTTATGCCTAGAAAAGATATATTTTTTTTAAAAAAAAAATGCTAGAAAACGTACACTAACGTAAAATACTATACAAGACAAAAGTCATGTTTATAAACTTATTTAAAATGTACACTTTAATTTTCTTACATTATATAACATTGTATAAAATCAAATTTTCCATCAAGATAAATCTATCAACTAATTTCTACCGGGAAAGATGATCAAATTTCCTAATCCAAACATGTATCTAATGCAGAAGATTGTAAATGTGTTTGATTACTTTCCATCTTTCCATTATTGTATTATTAAAGTGAATCATTCATACGAATCCATATCCTATATAATGCTGCTTCAAAATTAGAAAAAAGAGAGTGAGATAGGGTGATTCTGATAGAGTATCTGATACCGACGATTTGGCCCATTTCATAATGATGAAGCAATAATGCTATTTTGGTGATAGATATTGTGGACACGTGGTCACGTTTGATGGGTACTCTAATTAATTAACGCGAAAAAGTGTCGGTTTAACATTTAAAATATGCCAACGCTAATCTAGTCGGTAACATAAGAGCATCTTCAATGAATTTTATGAATTATTATCAAAATGATATACAAGTTGAAGATTTTTTATTACGTGACATTAATGTCTAATTAATAGACTCTCAAGTCAAAAATTGATCTCCAATGAATTATGTCTAAAGCCTAGAAATATATATTTTGTTGAAAAACCATCATGTGTAACTGAGCTTCCTGAATTTAGAGAGTTCTAGGCAATATCTGATTTTCCTTTTGCCACGTTAGCTTACAGAGTCCGTGTCATATTGTATTGGAGATTTTTTTTTATTTTATTTTTTTTTTAAATATGGTTTATTTTGCTTATGTAACAAATTACTTTAGCAATCCATAATTGCTTATGTAACAAAATGTTGTATTTTTTATATCCAATAAATTCCAAGTTATGATATAAAAGTCTGATTGCATTTCATAGGCATTGACCGATGAATGAAATTGTTACCATGCATTCTACGGATTATTATCGAGGTGAGATACAAGTTGAAGAAAAATTCGATTTATGTGACATTAATGTTTAATGAATAGACTTTCAAGTCAAAAAAATTGATCTCCAATGAATTATATCTACCACTCAATAATAATATCTAAGTGTTTTTTATTGTCTTAAAATAAAAATACACTCGCATCTATTTGCTTAGAATTATAAATGTTGTTGAATCAGCATATTTAACAAAGTTTTTGAATTTAGACGAAGTTATAAATAATGTCTAATTTTTCTTTTATCATTCTAGAATCCATGTCATTGTATTGGAGAATTATTTTTTTAAACATGGTTCATTTTGCATATGTAACAAATTATTTTAGCGATCCAAATTATCTAGTCCACCTTATTCACGTTGCACAATTATTTGACTGATAGCTCAAAGCCTCAAACTCACTAGGCTTACACACTAGCTGGAAACATGTAAATAATCAGCAACTACAATGAACTTTTATACGGTGAAGTGTGAACTCCTAAAAAAAGCATTAACAACCAAAAACAAGCATAATACAGAAAACTATGGTTTTCCAAATAGTTAAATGATTTTTTATTGAAAACTCAGACCATTAAAAAAACTATGAAGAAGAAGATCTCACAACAACAAAGGTTAAGTATCATGCTTATCAGATTTAGACTAAGTAATCTAAGGTCAAGGTCTAGCTCCATTGTAAAAAACGACGCATTAGGCTCATGACCTAAGTTCGAACCTCTTCTGATAAAAAATGTTGAAATCTTTTGATCCGTCTTTGAAAAATGAAAAAGGAAAGAGTAAAAGTAGTCTCAATCGTTGAGGTCCAAAGATGTTACTTTTATTCTTCAACTTTTGGGAATTTGGCACAAGTAATCGAGCATATTTCCATTGTTCGATTTTGGTTTTCTCTTGCCACGGAAGTCTTCAATCTATGGTTTACGTACGTGCGAAAATGGCCGTTTTGACATATTCATGATTTAACGTACGTGCGCAAACTATCTTGATTTAACAACAAATTCATGAAACGGAAGATTGAAGTTTTTTAACATCCAATACCTCGATGTATCATGTAAACAAATATCATATTATTTAACCCTCATTCTTAAACCTGAAAATAAATAAATCAATCAAGCCAAATCAACATATTTTGTAAATGAATTATTCAAAACATTATATTATAAAAGTTAATTAACTACGTCGTTCGTCTGGTCAAATAATTTAGCCAGAAAACATGGTGAAGTAATAAACACAAGAAGAAATTAACATCAACATTGACATCACATCACATGTTATAGTAAGAATAAGAAGATGGAAGAAAATCCTTTGTGTAATTGGCCCAATAATCTTTTAGCACCATCCACATTAAAGCCCACAACTATCCCTTGCTTATTCATTATTGAAAGGCAATTTACACAAATATGGATAAAATATGGGATGAAATGAAATATAGATTTTTGTTAAATTTTGTAAAATTTTAACATCAATAGGCGCGTTTAAAGAAAAATTCAACAATTACCGTTTATGTATTTTTTTTTTTTTTTACGTGAATATAATTTTTTGACAAATTACGACATTTAATAAGTTACAATGTTTCTTACTTACGTAATGTGGTATTCTCGATTATAGTGTATGCAATATTTTTTCAAATTATAATTTACACTCGATTTTAGTATATGTAATTTTTTGAAATTTATTTTTTCTCAATGACAGAACTGTGTTAATCATGTTAAATCTTGTTGCAATAATTAATGATTTTTGCATATTATAATCTCCAATTTCACTGTAAGCGATATGTGAGTGAGCTCACATATATATTGTATTCAACAATCTATAGTAATTACTGATTTTACATAATTACAAAAGCTCTTGTGTTCTCCAGTTAGGCATTTCTAAGCTTTCCAACCCTTCGAATTTGATAGTGTATAAACTGTATTTTCTGTAGTATTTGTCGTGTTTGAGCTTAGGAACCGTTAGCCATGAATACACAATATTAGACCATGAAATAGAGATACCAAAACTTTCTCTGAAATAAAGTGCAGAAAATTAAAGAAACAGAATCGATATATTTCGGTCTAAGCCCCGAAATTTCGATGACCGCTTCTAACACCTACATCTCCTATTGGGCATCCAAAATATTGGATTATACTCGATTTCACTATAACGCCCACAATGGCAATAAAGGTTACAAAAATGTTCAGTCAAATCACAAAAAAATAGTACATAATACTTATCTATCTCAAATTACAGTAATCGATCTACATAAAGAAGCTAAAATATTACATATCACATTCTCAAATCAAGAATTTGAGAAGGAATTACAGAGAGAACAAAACTAAAGAAAACACTCAAACGGTGCACTCACAGAATGAAACCCTCAGCCTCGAATATGCCAAACGAAAATGGCATAAAGGAATAGAACCATCCAGAATTCAAACCAACAACCAAAATTCATCCACGTGTCGCAATCCGATTGAAAGTGTGGTTTTAATAAAGTGTGGAATTTGGAGGCGGTTCAGTTTTCTCCACTTCATTGGCTTTGGAAGTACTTTTATAATAATTTTCATTCTTATCTAGCATTCTTGATTCTTCCTCAATGCGCAAGTGTTTCTGCAATTGTTCCAAAGAATAATCCTCGAAACTATGCATTATCTTCTTCCGGTATCCTTTCCAAGTTCTGGGGAGTTTAGCAATTATAGCCCCCACTTGAAAAGTCTCTGAGATTTCAATCTTTACCGCCTTCAACTTGTTGACAAGTACTTGTAGTTCATAGATTTATAGAAGTAATGGTATGTTTTCAAGAAATTTAAAATCAAAATACTTGGAGATTAAAAATTTCTTCGTATCTTCCTCTTCCGCTTTATACTTACTTTCAAGAGCATCACATATCTCCTTCGCTGATATTGTGTTGGTCTATAAATCATACAAACGGTCTGACAATGCTTTGAGGATGTGACCACGTTAAATCAATTCATCTTCTTGTCGCTTTTTTCGTTCCGCTTTTATAGCCTCGGCTTCTCCTTGGGTTGGTTCCGGTAACGATGCCAATTCCGGATCAAGAATGTAGAAAATCTTCAATGCCGTTAGTAGAAATTTGATCTTGTCTTGCCACCGCGTGAAATTAGTACCATCGAAACGATCCAAGCGAACAAAATCTTAATTCATTAATTTTATTGTTGTCATTGTTGTTTCATTCTCCATCGCAGTAATATAGTTTGAGATTGTTGTGAAACGGTATCGGAGTTGGAGAAGAAACTCACCAAAATATGCAACAATATGATGAACAAAATACGAACAAATCGAAATCAAGAATTAAATGCTCAAACGCGTGATTGCTGTCCAACTTAATATTTAATTTTTTGAACAATATTACAACTTCCCTACCAACAGCGAACTGATTCCATTTCGTTCCCCCCAATTCTCAAACCCTGTGCGGCTGTGCCTTTTGCGGTTGCCCGAGATGAGGATTTGAAGGAACCGATTGGAAACTTGAACTTCATTAGTATCACGGTCATAATTTGTGCAGCTTATGAAGCCTTCACCATACCGAGTCCGACAGTGGTATCTGAAAATAACAAATGCTCATGAGTTGAACTTTTATTTTACTTTCTATTCAAGGTATTACTTGCTTGATCAGCCTTGTGTTCTTATTTTCTTGATTTATGTACTGTAGTTAATGTGTTTGATATAATGCCTGTTTAGTCTTGATGTATGTGTCAATGGATTTTGTTATTCAGTTAATAAATTTTGTGATATCTGTGCATCCTTTACCTCTTGGAGTTTTGATTATGCTTTTATTTGCTAATGCTTTCAACATCAAACTCAATCATGATATCCCCAGCTCGACCGCGATGACTGTTGATGATTTCTTCAGACTTCACTCAGACACTTAAAAGAGTTGGGATATTCTTCATTTTTCTCTAATATCTTCTAAGAAGTGGCAGTGATTACAAAAATGACTAAATAAATAACTCTGGCCAAGGATTCCACATTGCAAAGACTATTGATGGATTCAAAGTGTACTAAGGAAATACACATGGAAAAACTCTCTCCCCGATGCACCCCTATGTGTTTTGCTTTGAAAAAAAAAAAATTGATCGGAAATTACTATGCAATCATCATTAAGGGAAAACCATGACAATTTGCATACTTTTCGTTTCATTTTTTCATGATAATACTATGTGATTGACTGATAGTATTTGACAAGAGAATATAACCTGTTCTCTCTTGCATTTCCACTATGTAAATAAAGATAACTAGGACGAAGGTTCCTAAAGAGCATTATTACAGTTTTGTCCAAGTTTGCGGACTTTCTTGAATGAGCAAAGTGAAAACTAGTGCTCATTGCTTTTCTTGAATGAGCAAGGTGAAAACTATCCCGAACCATAATCCTGGGTCCACCCCTGGCTTTCTAACTTTTGAATTTGCATTCTTTGTTATTTTTGAGATATTTTCTTTGATGTCATCATTGGGATCTTTTATCCTTATATTTGTATAAATAGTTGGGACACGTAGCATAATGTCGATACATAGTTTCAATCCGATTAGCCAAAATCACTCCACAAATTTATTTCACGTACGAAATAAACACATATACAATTAATCCTTATCATATTCTCACAATTAGGTCAAACGGTTCGATTTGATGTACAATAAGCATGTAAGCATGTTACACGATAATTTGTAAACATAAATATCAACAAAAAATGGCAATATTCTTAATTTAAGCCCAAAGATTCACATGGATAGTATACATAAAAAGCACAAAGTAGCAATTTTTATCAGTTCATCACAAATTTATTCAAGAGTTACTATTTAATCAATTATGAAAATGTCCCTTGTTGTATTTAATAAATGATAATCCATCATGTAAGAAGAGACCGACCTTTATAAAGATGGGTACCTTGATGCGTACAAGCTTATACCTTGCCATTATATAGTTACAAATATAAATTTTAAAAAATAAAGTAATCATTGACGCCTTTTTTTATGTGTCACGGATGAAAAATACAGAGAACTTTCTTGTTACAATTTCCCAGTTTGTACGCCATTTACTTGAAGATGCAGGTCTAATTTCTTTGGGTAGACTTCGTGCAAATTGGTTTAGAAATTTTGTCTCTGTCAAAAAGGGAAAGGGAAAGGGAAAGGGGAAGGGAAAGGGGAGATAAAATGCACTGAAATTCAAAGAAAACCTCTTGTATACGTATTTGTTAACTTGTACTATTCCAACATTAAAAAAAAAAAGAAAAAAAGATCCATAAATATGATTGATCTGAATCGCGGTGAAATTTAATTTTTCTAGAAAATCGAAATTCATTTACTTTTAAAGACTTTACACGTGAAATTTGAATCAATAAAAATTAGTGGAATTTGAATTCACGACTTTAGTCAACATGATATTACGTTGAACTAAATGGTTTCAAAAGTTTAAGCTATTAAAGAGATAGAAATAATATAAAAATATTTTTTTTGTATAGTTTGTTGGGAAGCTAGACTAATTCCCTAATTCACCCGTTGAGATCCTCCTCCGAGAAAATATCAAGGATATAGAAATATATAAAGAATAATAACAATAACATCAACGTGAACAATAAATTTACATAAAAAATTCAAAACCATAAAATAAAATCAAACCGTCAAAATAAATTCGATGAAAAATTATTACAATAAATCTATGAAAACCTTCTAGGTATACAAAATGAGACTATAAATTATTCCCAAGTCTCTCACTCACGTTGAATTATTTGATCTAAAAGTTTAAATTATTGATAAGGTCAAATGTATCATTTAAAAATTATCATCAACACATCCCCTCACTTGTAGGCATGATTTTTTTCTATTAAAGCATTACACGTACAACTTTTAATTAAATCGATGGATGTGGGAGACTTGAACGTATGATCTTTACTCCTTTGGTAACATATTAAAATCATTTTATTTAAAAGTTTAGACGGTTAGATAAGTTCAAATGTAACAATCACTGCAAAAATAAGTCACCAAACCATAGTGCTTTGGTACATCCATTAAACCTAACTGTTGTGAATGTATGTCTGAATTCCTTCGATTAGCCAAACTTTTTAGATAATGTCAAACTATTCTGGTTGTGGAAATCAACACATATTTATCGTTGACTTGTGGTCAGTCAATGCAAATGTGAACTAAAAAACACAAGAAATGGTCATTAGCCGTCAGCTTCATGAATTAACGAGTTCAAAGCATGCAGAAGAAAAATCAACTAATAAGACCATTGACAATGTATTATGAACAGAGAACCATTAATTGTTCAGGAAGAACAATTTTTTTTCTTAAGATTCAAAAATAATCCTCTTAGGTTTCACACAGAAAAGAAAGAAATGGTTTCCTTTCTCTTGCTTAATCTTTTCCCTCTTTTCTTCCTATTGTCACTAAGTTCCATTACCACAGTATTCTCGGACCTCGAGGCGGACCGTTCGGCGCTGCTTAGCCTAAGAGAGGCGGTCCGCGGCCGTACCATACGATGGAACGCCACTAGTTCAAATCCTTGTTCGTGGGAAGGTGTGACATGTAACAATGTAACCAACCGTGTTACGGAAGTTCGCCTCCCTGGAGACGGCCTAACCGGCCAGCTCCCACCAAATTCCATTGGAAACCTGAGCGAGCTCCGAGCTCTCAGCCTCCGGGGAAATATTCTTTTCGGTCCAATCCCTTCTGACTTGGGCTCGTGCACCAAGCTACGCAATCTTCAGTTGCAGGGAAACCATTTCTCAGGCGAAATACTGGAGACTTTATTTACATTAAAAAATCTTGAACGTTTGAATTTAGCCCGGAACAACTTCTCCGGCGATCTATCTGCTCTCAACAACCTTACCAAGTTGAGAACTTTGTACTTGGAAAACAATCAGTTCACTGGATTACTTCCTCATTTGAATAGCCTCACTAAGCTTACGGAGTTTAACGTTTCATTTAACGCATTAACGGGCTCAATCCCGCCAAGATTGGATAATTTTCCCTCCCAAACTTATCTAGGAACTTCTCTTTGTGGTGGACCTCTTGTTTCTTGTCCCAGTAATGGAAACAAACTCTCAGGTGGAGCAATAGCTGGAATTATTGTTGGATCAGTAATTGGATTGCTCTTAATTCTTGTAATTATGTTCATTATATGGAGAAGATATAGAAGCCCGGAAATTCTCCAGCATGCCGCAAATTCACCAATGCCTCCTTCTCCGGTCAACCTACCGGATATAGGATTTCGAAGTCCTGTGTCTATCATTACAGCAGCAGAAGACCAGCAATTCAGCAATAGTTTTGCTTCCAAAAAGAGAGTGGGAGAGGTAGTTGTGCAAGGTGGGAATGATGGTTTGGTGCTGTTCGGGGAAGACGTAGAAATGTTCAGTTTAGAAGAGTTATTGAGGGCTTCTGCTGAGGTATTAGGGAAAGGGAGAGTCGGAACCACATACAAGGCATATTTAGAAAGTGGGGTTCAGGTAATTGTTAAGAGGTTAAAAAATGTTTGTCTTTCTGAGAAAGAGTTTAAGAGAGCAATTGAAGATTTGGGTTCACTTATACATGAGAATTTGGTGCCTCTTAGCGGATACTTTTATGGTACAGAAGAAAAGCTGCTTATTTTTGAGCCAATGCCTAGAAGCTTGTCTAGGGTTCTGCATGGTGAGATTCTTTGTCTCCTCTTCTTTTCCTTAGTTATGTGCTCTGTTTTTCTTTTTCTTAGCTATTTTTCTTTCAAATATTTGCCTCCTCAAAACTTTTTTTATGTCAACTGAAAATCGACATCACCAATGTCAAGCTCGAGCGGTGCTCGTGCTCTTGCTATCAGTGCCTAAATAGGGTATGGAGATGCTATACCTTTATGTTTTGCTCATTGAGCATTATGTATAAAAGAATCAACGCATTTTTTACTGTATAAACTATCTTACCGGAGACTTTTGGCTCGAGGGATTTGATGTAGGCACGAGTTTATGTATATTTGTTTAGACGTAGTTCTTGATACTTTGTCAATGACTCGATGGCATGTCTAATCTTTTGGTCTAGTCCTATTATATCTTCAGGGAACAGTGTCAATTTTCCAGGTTCTTGTTTTTGATATGATGCTGCTGCCCTGTTCTTATTCTTGTTAAACTAAAATTACATCAAACTCGTTTTCTCCATACTGAATTCTAATATCATAATCAACAGGAGACAACAGGCGATCATTGAATTGGGAAATCAGAAGCAAAATTGCGATCGATGTTGCAAACGGCATCCAGTATCTCCACTCACTCGACCCTGATACTACACATGGAAATATTAAATCATCGAACATTCTGCTCACAGAATACTACGACGCTTGCCCTACAGAATTCGGCCTAACACGACTCGTTTCAAACATAACTTTACCCAATCTGAATGGTTACCAGGCTCCTGAAGTGACAGATTCACGCAAGATTTCAAAGAAAGCCGATGTATACAGTTTTGGCATCCTTCTTTTGGAATTGCTGACCGGTAAGGAACCGGATAGTGTTTTGATGGAGGATGGGATTAATTTGCCGAGTTGGGTTCAATCCATTCGGCAAGAAAAGTGGATAATTGAAGTGTTTGATCCTGAGTTGATTAGGTTCGACTACTTTGAGGATCAAATGGTACGAGTTTTGAATCTCGCCATTTCTTGCACTGCACAGCATCCTGATAGAAGACCATCCATGGTAGAGACCAGACGAAGTATAAAGGAAATCTGTGCATAGTGAAAAAATTTCAAGTTGTAAATTGGGTGCAAAAGAATCATGTTTTTTTTCTTCGTGTTCTTTCACGAATAATGATCAATAAAGATTTTGCGAGCTAGATTCATTTATAAATGATATATCTTTGGCAATTTCGGAATATTTTTCTTTTGTTTTTGAACTTCAATAAATTTTTCGAGAATTCACAAAGAAGAAACATTAACGAAAGTATGTTTTATGGGTAAGCCTGATATTAGTCATGCAGAATTTTCAGTTGATGAAATTTTCTGAGTGTTTGAAACCAGGAGAAGTCGCCATGTTTTACAGAAAAATATGATTTCCATCTTCAAATGTGAGTTCAACGATTCAAATCAAGAAGATGAGTTGTGCTCGTTGAACAAATCCAAAATTTTATTCTATGAGTTTTGCTTTATTTGTTTAAATCCATTCGTGTCTTTAATCTATTTTAACATAATAAATTGTGTAATTATTTATGCTTTTTTACTTATTCATTTTACTAATTAGGTTGACATTAATTAATTTTGGTAAATTAATAAAGGCGTGAGTTTTTTTTTTTTTTTTTNATGCCTCAAGCAATTATGCCAACTTACAATACCCAACTGTCTACATATATATGCCGAAAATGTCTCGTGATATAGCGCATGTATGATGTAGATTAAAATTAGATTTTTAGTAAATTTTGATAAAAGTTGATAAAATATATGATTGAAAAGTTAGGAATTTCACGAAATATGTGATTAAAATTAATTATTAATTTTAATTCCTCAACGGGGGCTTAATAAAACACAAAACTACTACCGTTGATTCCATTTTCACCTTTTTTTAATAAACCAAAGAAAGTAAAAATAAAATTCAACTAATTACTCAATAACCATTTGCTTAATAATATTATTAAATCCACTAATGACCACCTAATTTTATATTTAGGCTTGTATGGGATCAATTATTTCACAAATTTTAAGCAACTTTTCAATCTTTACAAATGGGTTGACAGCAAATTTTGACTGTTTTGTTTCACAATGTGGCCCACTTGTTGGAGTACAACGGTCAAAAAATGAATTTTTTAGCTTCAACAATTTCTCTGAGACAGACCCTTAGTGTTCCCATAGTCAATCAATTTGATTTTATTTCACAATTGCTATTCGACTTTATACTTAATATCACAATAGTCACCTAATTTGATTTTATTTCACTATAATCACCCAATAACAAATAATGTTTCATCATAATCATCCGACTTCTTTTCAATTTGACCCTTTTGTGGACACACCCTAGAGGTTGGAAACTCTTACTCTTATGCTAAGGCAGAGGCTTTCTCAATGGTTTGCGTGGATTCGCATGCTTTGGATACTGGTCTAGCATACACCAGGCGAGAAGAATGGAAAGAAAGCTCCAGCAGCACGTGCTTCGGAAGCTAGGCTTGGACTAATTTTAAAAGGGTAAAATTGTAACTTTGTATTATATACATATAATTTTAAAAAAATAAAAATAAAAGTTTTTTAAAATAAGTTTTTATTTTATTTTATTTTT